>ML808480.1:254768-286423 GCA_009831015.1 Picea engelmannii | reverse complement strand
TATATATTTTATTTATGTAATTGTTATCTCAAACGATGTTGAATGCCTACAAGTAAAAATGGTATTATTGATAATTTGAAGTAGTTTAGATATTCTTCATCTGCATGCTAAGGTATTAAGGTTATCCTAAGATCCAACCTTCCCCAACACATAATTTAACTTCCCTCTACCATTTATTTTAAGCTATATCTTTCTTTTGTTACAAATGTTAGAAAAGAACCAAAAAGAGAATTGCGTAGCCTAAGGAAAGTTTTCACAGAAAATACATATCTATCAATCATGATTAAATCCCATCGACAATTACAGCCATATCATAAATCTGGAGAACCTTACCACTCATCAAATTCTTATGAGTCTAATTGGTCCTCTTAAGTGGATTTGGTTCCTTCTATTGAGTTAAAGGGATCTCAGACCCATCAACAAGACCCTTTCCTTAAGAACCAACCAGAAGAATATAATACCTTTTAGTGGAACTTTGATCTTCTAGAACTTCTTATCCCACCAATGCAATGATGTTCCCTCCATGTTCTAAGATGTCTTATAATCTATTTTTGAGTTCCCCCCTAATTTTTTAAATGACCAAGCCATCTTATCCTCAAAGTTTGATAATTGAATACAAGAATTTTTTAATTCTTCTGTATAGTCTGCCCAATGGGAATGCTAGGATACATCAAAACCCAAATCCTTAGCTTACATCCACCCCTGACTCTAAATTGAAGTTTTCTCATCAACTCCAATGATATGGAGTGTACAAACACCCCTCTTTCAAAGAAAATAAATGAGGCCCTCGTGGAGAAAAATGCTATCACCACATCCCATAATGGAATCAATACCTATCATGACTTGTAAATCCACTCCCACTTTCCATGTCTAAAATTGACTAATGATTGGAAACACAAGAGTAAGGTCCCTCCACTACTTAGATACTTGATTAGTTGACTTCTGTATTTTTTGGATGCAATCCAAGATTGTTCTAGGTGCTATATATGTGTTGATTAGTATCCTCCTCCATAATCTATCCCTAGTCAGAAATACCCATAGATATTTTACATCCAAAACCTTCCCTAAAAGAGACACATCGTTTAATATTTAACCTTCAGAGCCCTTTGGTAATGATAGTTGTTTCCAATTTACCAAGTGAGAAACTATTTTTTTAGATCTTCTCCTCCATATATAATTAAAACATACCTTTCAATCCTTTCCAGGGACTCCTTTTCGAATATGGGCCAGTAAGTGCCAATAAATTAGAATAGCTTCAATGAACAATTTTATTAATACCAGTCTACCTCCTCAGGATATCCACCTATTACACTAGAATTTAATTTTCTTCTCGATTATGGAAAGTAACCACTTCTAGTCAAAGATACCAAAATTATTTGGTTTAAGAGCATAGCCAAGGTGTTGTAATCTATCTGCCAAGTCCAATGCTTTAAAATTGAAGATATTTTTCAAACCAATTTTAATGTCATCCTCCACTTTAGTAAATTAGAGGTTCAATTTGTTTATACTAACCATCATATCTAAAGCATCACAAAATAGATCTAGTATCTCCTTAAATTGCTTACCTTCATCTTCCAAGCATCTGGAGAAGATGAGCACATCATCCACAAATAGTAAGTGAGTAAGGTGCTCAGATATACCAAATTGAACCCATTGAATTCTATTCACCCTTCTTGCCTCAATAATAGCCCTGCTAAGACCATCAAAAACTAACAATAATAGGTATGGAGACAATGGGAATCTCTATCTTAACCCCCAAGACAATTTAAAAAACTAACAACCTAAGCCATTTATTAGTATAGTGAAGGAAATTATAGTCATGGATTCCATGATCCATTTGACCAAAGAGAGGTCAAATCCAACATGAAATAATAAAAACTTGAGATAGATCCAAGAAGCGTGCTCATATTCTTTGGATAAATCTATCCTAATTACCGTAGTTGGGTTCCTTAATGTCTCAATGGAGTGTACACATTATTGTGATTAACCATTTTCTTCATGAATTAGTCTCCTCTTGAGAAAACTAAATTGCTCAAGAGTAATTACATTTTCCAGTGGTAACTTCCCCAGGACCCCACTTAAGGATCACTACCCCAAAAAATTCTCTGATACCACAATGTAGTGTAACTAGGCCCCTAGCCTTAATCACACTACTTGAGAAAATCCTCTGATAGCAACAAAATTTTTCTCAACATGACTCTGGTACCACTCTATAAATTATGCCTTGCATATGATACAATTATACTAGATAAACACTATCATGCCCATGCATATTCATATAAATTCATAGTTAATAATGCAGGACATTCACAAATAAATGTGCATCATACACATAATTAACACATTAGAAAATAAACACAATTCACATGCATTTAAGAATAATAGTGAAAACATAATAATAATCATGGAACTTATCTTTTTAGATAAGTACCAACCAGTTGCATACCTCAAACATTCCTCTCAGCCGTAGACACTATTTTTCTATTTCTCAATGGAAGGTCACCCCCAAGCCAATGCTATGACTCCACTAGGGAAAAGGATATCACACAAGAAAAATAAGGTCCAATATCACACAAATCAAGGCAGGGTCGATGACACCAACTCTAGCAACATTTCCAACTCATAGCCTCTCATTCCCTATCATCATGTCCCACCCAAGGAAGTGTACCCTTTCACTGCTCCACAGTCCTTCAACTGTACCACTTCCCTTATAGGGCTTCAACAACGAGTCGTTCAGGAATTCTTAGAGCTCATGGAACTAGGAACACATGAAAAATCTCAAGGAAATTATAAGCACCCACTAGGCCAACACACAGGAAAAAATGTTCCCCAAAACCCCCCTCTCTAGTCTAAGGCTTTCCTAAGGAAACCTAGGTAGAAAATAACACACTCAAACCACCAATTATTTACAAGGTAACAAGTACAATAGTTCGTATCTCTCTCCTCAAGCTTTAGTTCCAATTATTTTCCTCCAGCTCCGCTCACCCATTTCCCATGCAACTCGAATGATTTACTAACTCCAAAAATCACTAAGATCATGGCTTAAGTATGCATTTTATTTTAATTCCACTTTCCATATAAGAAACTCTCTAGTTCCCACTTGGTAATTTGTTCCCCTCACTTAGTAACTTAGAATAAAAATAACACAAACTTATGCTTGGATTTTTTAGGAATATTTTATTATATTCCCTTGGCTTATCCCCCTAGCTTGATCTCTTCTTAGAATCCCTTAGCCCCCTTTTCCTCTTTTGGAATCATATCCCCCTATACTCTTTTCATCTTCATGTCTGCAATAATGATATATTTTTATTAATATATAGAGTGAAATTACAAAAAATATAGAGCTTGGCTCACCGACCAAAACATGCAGGCTCCCTGGCCTAATATCATATAGGCACCCTGCTATAACACTCATACAAACAAGAAAATTTGGCTCACAAACCTACATGCATAGGTATACATATACATAGTTACCACTTGGGGGTATTACATTACCTTCCCCCTTATTTTATGCACTATACTCAGTGCATTAGATACCATGTACATTCAAAATTCTTCCAAAATATCCAAAAGTATGCAGGTACTCTTCTCGCATGGAATCCTCATGCTCATCATGTAGCATCTTCAGGACTATAACAGGTCCACTAGACTTCACACACTCCATGCCTTTTTCATTGAGCCATGTTTCCTTCTTGTTCTCTTGTTTCCAAGTGTCTGCTTCATGTCTTCATTCTCCATTTGTTATTTCTCTATGTCACAGATTTTCCTTAGGTAAGAATTCATCTCTGTAATGTCCCCAACCAATCTAGGAGGGGGAATTTTATTTTTTGTCCCAAATTTTGTATTCCTTCTTAAGTGAATGTGTTGTTAACTTCTTACAAATTTTTTTCTCAAATAGGAATTTTGTCAAACATATATCATACATCCATTACATATTAATAAATAAAGTAGATAACATCATATCTTATTATGGATGGAAACTCCCAAACCACCACAATGATATCTAATGGTTGTAATAACAACTACGGAATACTCCTAAGAACACAAATCTAATGGCCGCCAGGAAGATACACAATATGATACATAAAAAATACAAGAAAAACTAGAATAATGCCAATCCACTGTCCCAAGGCTCTCCAAGCCTTACATTTCTCTGTTCCAGTAATATCTACTCTGCAAGAATATTTCCAATCATGTCTTGAGCCCTTCTCAAAATTGATCCAACAAACCGTTGCAACCATGATTCGTAGAGGTCCTAATAGGAGACTACTACGCATCTAGTGGGGCCTCACTGGAAAACCCTTGCTCAACCCATAGGCGTGTCTCCTCCCACAGATGCACGAAAACCCTCCTGGAACCTACATATTAGATGCTCGACCTCCTCCTGAAACTCACTACAACATCCTATGCAAACCAATATTCCTCCCAACTCTCTCCAACATGAAACCAAATAGCACAATGAACCCCAATGAGAACTTTGGATGAATTCTCCTCTTTGTCTAGCTAGGTTGGATATTACACCACCAAAAATAAACCTGCAGTGGAAGGTTTTTTCCCAAAACCCCAACGAAAATGTTGGCTACAAGAGGACTCAAATAATATATCAAATCATAATGCTAAGGATAAGGGTTACTCTTTTATTTATCCTTTCCTTACACCTTCTATATCTTTCCCCATTTTGACCAAAATAAATCTTCACTTTATTTTCCCTCCCATTTCATTTAAATATAATTATTTGTTTTCTTTAATGTCACTTTTAGTATTTTTCATTCCTTTTACCTAGTGACAACAAATAAATCTCCTTGACTCCTTGTTTCCTTGTTGATTGTAACCTATGATATTCGTATAGGATATTGATTCATCCTTCGTCATGGTCAATTGAAAGGGGACATTATAGTCCTCCCTTCCCAAGATTGCTTGTCCTCAAGAAATTATAGAATAGGGTGTTGTAATATTTGTTCTCTTTCCAAGGTAGCATCTTCTGTAGGAAATCCTCTCCATACAACCAAGTACTCTTGAATGACCCTACTCCTCAGTCTTCATTCTCTGACATCAACAATCCTCTCAAGAGATAAAACCAATTGTCCTTCCTCATCTAGTGGAGGAAGATATGTCGAAGCAGTGACCTATTATGCCAATGCCTTCTTGAGGCATGGTACATTGAATGTGTTGTGGATCCTTCTACCCTCTGGTAACTCCAGCTCATATGCGACCACCCCAAATCTCTTGACCACTCTATAAGGTCTAGAAAATTGAGGCTTTAGCTTCTCTGCATGACTCTTCTTAAGTGATGAATGTTTATAAGGCTACAACCTAAGAAATACTATTTATCCAAACTCAAAGTTGCATTATACCCTGTTCCTATCTTTATATATCTTCTGCTAATTATGAGTGACCTACAAATTCTCCTTCAGTACTCTCAATATGTCCTAACTTTCCTGCAACAAATATTTGGCCTTGGTAGCTAGGCTCTCCCCAAATTCCAGATACACAAAAGATGGAACGTCATATCCATATAATGCCATGAATGGGCTCATCCTGATGGACATGTGATGAGTAGTATTGTAGTAGTGCTCTCTGATATGCAACCACTTTATCCATGCTTGTTGTTTCCATGACACATAGTTCCTCAGGTACCCCTCGATCCATTTGTTCACTATCTCGGTCTTCCCGTTTATCTGGGGGTGATAGATAGTAATAGGTGTCAACTTTGTCATGTATATCATGAAAAACTCCTAACAAAACACACTGATAAACCTTCTATCTCGGTCATTAACTATGTTCTTCGGGAGACCATGGAGCTTGAACACCTCCCCGAAGAATGGATCTGCTACCTGAGATGCATTTTACTTAGTAGGAATGGAAAAGAATTGTGCATATTTCATCAATCTATCCACTACCACTTATATATAGTCCCTACCTTGCACCTTTGGCAATCATGTGATGAAGTCCATGGAAATGTTATCCCACTTATGCTTCGGAATCGACAATGGCTTAAGTAGTCCTGTCAGATGTGTGAATTATGACTTGTTTTGCTGGAAAGTCATGCACTCCATCACATGATGAAGTGCATCCCCCTTGAGACTCTTCCATGAGAATATCTCTCACATTCCTATAGGTATTGAAATACCCCTGGTGCCCTGCCAGTGGTGTGTCATGTATTTCCCTCAAAATATTATCCTTGAGTGTGGACTCAGGGACAAGATAGATAATGTACTTGTAGTAGATGATGTCATCCACTACCCTATACCTATCATCCTGAATACTACCCTCCATAATCTCACAAGAGAAGGTATTCTTGGAGTATTCCACCAAGAGAATGGGCTTCCTATCTTCTTAGATCTTTTTCATAGAGAAGGCTATAGGTCTCCTGGATAATGCATCAAAAATTATATTTGTCTTCCCCTTTACATATTCAATGTCAAAATCATATGCATGAACCTTACTCATGCATTTATACTGCCTCTCATTCAGGTCTCGTTTCTCTAAGAAATATCTCAAACTATTATGGTCAGTCCTCATCACAAATCATCCTCCTACCAAGTAATGTTTGAACTTGGACAATGCATGTACGATGGCCAACATATCCTTATCATATATCGGGTAAATATTCTCGGGCTCCCTCAACTTTCATCTCTCGAAATCTATTGGATGTTGGTTCTGCATCAACATTTCTCTTATCCCCTCACTGGATGCATCACATTCCAGGGAAAAAGGTTGCATGAAATCTAGGAGTTCTAATATTGGGAAAATGATCATCACCCTCTTCATTTTGTCGAATTCTACCTATGTGTCTTCTGACCATCAAAACACCCCCTTCTGGGTGACTTCTGTTAGTGGTGCAACCAATTGTGAAAAATATTTCACAAAGCCCCTGTAACAATTGCATATACTGAAGAATCCTCGCATATCTGTGAGTGACCTGGGGGTGGGCCAGTATAAGATGGTTTTGATCTTTTCTTGATAAACCTTTACTCCCTCAACACTAATAATGTTCCCCATATAGAGGATCTCTTTCAAACCAAACTTTCATTTTTCCTCCTTGTAAAAAAGTGACTTCTCCTCCATATTTGTGAGAATCTCATCCATGTGATTCAGATGTTCCTCCCACATCCTGTTGTAGATTAGAATATCGTCAAATAACACTAGTAAGAATTTCCTCAACTGTTTCTTGAAGATATGGTTCATGCACGACTAAAAGATAGTTGGCGCATTAGACAACCTGAAGGGTAGGACTAGAAACCCATAGTTCCCATCGTGACACTTGAATGTTGTTTTATGGATATCCTCCTATATGACCCGCATCTAGTGGTATATTGATCATAGATCAACCTTTGATAAGTACACTAAATCATGCAGTTCTCTGATCAGCTCATCAATTCTTGGTATTAGGTATCATATTTTGATGGTATTCTTGTTTAGGGCCCTATAGTCTATGCACATCCTCATAGTGCCATAATTATTCTTCACTAGTACAACTGATAAAGAGAAAGGACTAGAGATAGGCATGGAAATATCTCTAGCGACTCCTTTATGGCCTTCTCTATTTCATCCTTGAACCTCTTCAGATTTTTGTAGGGGGTGATGATCATGGGTTTCGACCCTTCTTCTATTTCAATGACATGTTCAAATCCTTTGTCGGGTGGTATCCCTACTGGTAATAGTTCAAATAATCTCTCATGCTTTCCAAGCAATGCTTGGATATCTATAGGATATTGTTGTCATTCCTGTGATGGATTATCCATGGTCATCAAGCACTCTACTGCGCAAGACATGTCTCCATGTCTAAAAAGTTCCTCCATGCACTGGTTATACATGATCCTAGGGGCACCTGTCAACATACCTCTCAGGATGACTCATTGTCCACCCTTGTCTTGGAACTCCATCCTCATGTCCCAATAATTCATGCAGATATCTCCCAAGGAGTACAACCATTGAACTCCTAGCACCACATGAGTATATGATAAATCCACGATGTAGAAGTCATCGATCAACATATATTTTCCCAATGTTACTTCCAGTTCCCTGATCCTCTGAGTACACATCATGTTGTACCCATTTTCTACTACCACATTGAATCCCTCAAAATCATCCGTAGAGATTTTTCTCTTGGTGATGAATGCAACATTAATGAATTTGTGGATGGCTCCACCATCCACCAATGTTGTAACCCTCTTCCCCTGTACAAAGCCTCGGACCCTAAAGGTGTAATATTTATGGACTCTTTAAAGTGTGGAAATGGTCACTCCCTTGGGATATCCTTCAAAATTTCATGCTCTATATCCTGTGACGGTTCACCATTTTCTTGTCCAATACCTTCATCATCACTGCCATTCTCCTGATCGAAAACTACCTCTATGTAATGGACTTTACCATTTCCCATACATCGATGACTTGGTTCCCACAGATGTTTGCAAATGAAGCAAAGTTTCTTCCTCCTTATTTCTCTCCAAATATCCTCATATGTCATGTCCTTCCTTGTTCATAGCATTTGGGGAAACTTTGTCTCCTTACCCCCTTGAGGGATAAATGGTTTTTTTGGTACTATGTTGTTGACTACTTCCTTCATGTCTTGGGATCTCATGATGGGCTCCTGCAATGTGGTTGGCCTATGTTGGATATGTGTTATATTCTTTGCACAACTAGAACTAGTGTCTACGTTGTTTCGGGTGTGTAGGGGGGTAAGAGAGGGGTTGCAGGGGGACAGAGACCCCCTGTGCGGGGGTTTAGAGGCATCACACCTGGAAAAATTCCCTCGGTTTTCATGTCCATTTTTTTGTGGTCCTCAATTTTCGTGTCCATTTATGGGCAACTTTTCAGCACATGGTTTTTCAATGATGGTTTTCTATTTTCGGTTAAGGAATTAGGGTTGTTGACTAATCCAAGTCATTGGATTAGGGTTTTGGATGCCACTATATCCTATATGTATATTGTACTATAAACAATGTATGATATGAATGAATGAATATAGAATATGTTGGTTTTCCCAATTTGGGTTTCCAAGGGAAAAATCTCTGTGTAATTTGTGTATTTTCCATTGTATCATTTTTGTTATTTTGTTGAAAATTTGTTTGTAGTAAATTATTGTACAAGGTTAAAATACACATTTGATATTAGAGCAATTATTTCCTTGAGGGGGATGCCTTTGTGATCATGGTTTTGGATCGAGACTGTGATAATCCTTGTTATAGTGGGAGATCTATGGTATTGGTTATTTAGGTGAAGAGAAATGGCTAGAAATTCGAAAATAGAGATCAAGAAATTTAATGGGAAAATTTTTGAGTTGCAAAAGCTCAAGATGGAAGATTTTTTGGTAGACAGAGATCAGTAGGTCATGATGGATCCGGGTAATTCACCTACATGAATGTCAATAGATGACTTGAAAAAATTGGATCGAAAGGTGAAGAGCACAATCTGATTGTGTCTCTCAGATTCAGTATTACTGAATGTGTCATGGGAAGCTATATCAGAGGAGTTATGGGATAAGTTGGGGAAATTGTATCATTCTAAGTCCCTGGTAAATAAACTGTTCCTGTGAAAAAAAATTTATAACCTGAGGATGAGAGATGGAGACTCAGTGACAGAGCATATGAACGCCTTCAACACTGTGGTAAGTCAGTTTTTTTCTATTGAGATTAAAATTTCAGATGAAGATAAGTGTATCAGTTTACTGTGCTCTTTACTAGACTCGTGGGATAGTCTGGTTCTGGCCATAGGTAGTAATACAACTACCTTGGTTTTCGATGATGTGGTCGCATCCTTGTTATCGGAGGAGATGATATGGAAGAACATGGAAGGACATAACACAGATGCATTATTTGCAAGAGGATTCCCCTATGATAGAAATAGATCTAAGTCATGAAGTGGGAGATCTAAGCCTAAGGGTAGATCTAAATCTCCTTGAAATTTTGTAAAGGTATGCTAGAGATGTGGAAAACAAGTTCACTTCAAGAAGCAATGTAGATCCAAAAGCATTGATAAATTGAAGGGATATGAAGGTGCTCCCTCTAAAGAATAAAATACCTCCAAGGAAGGAGGATAAGGTTGACTTGGGTGAATCCTTTCATATGAATCCCCACAGGGAGTGGCTCTATGAATATGAAAGGTATGATGGAGGTAATGTTTTATTAGGTGATGAATCGATAACCAAAATCATAGGACAAGGGAAATTCAAGTTGAGGCTCATAGATGGAAGGATTAAAACACTACCTGGTGTTCTACACATCCCAGGATTGCCCATAAATTTGATTTATGTAAGAAAAATGGACGATCCAGGGGTAAGAACAGTATTTGAAAAAGAAACTTGCATGATGGTTCAAGAGAAATGGTTTTGTTGAAGGGAGTTTGAATTGGAACTATATATAGGCTACAGGGAAGCACTATTAGTAATGGGTGTAATAGTTCCATTGTTCTTGATATTGAAGCAGAAGAAGAAAAAAATCCTACAGTATTTGGAGAAAAGGTTATGTTATGGCATCAAAGACTCAGGTATATCAGAGATACGGGTCTTTGAACACTACAAGGTAAAGGTATGGTTGAAGGTATGTCTAACTTCTCTTTGGATTTTGATTTTTGTGAACATTGTGTATATGGGAAGTAGAATCTGGTAAGATTCTCTTCTAGTGCAATGAGGGAAGAAGGAATTTTATAGCTAGTGCATAGTGATGTGTTTAGACCTGTGTCGGTTCCATCATTGGTAAAATATGTGTACTATGTTTCATTTATAGATGACTTCACGAGGAATAATTGGATATATTCCCTCAGGAATAAATCTGAAGTCTTTGACAGGTTTAAAGAGTTTAAGTCTCTTGTTGAGAATCAAAAAGAGAAAAGAATTAAGGTGTTGAGGACAGGTAATGGTGGAGAGTTCTGCGAGAATGAATTTGAAGAGGTCTACAAGAAGTGTGGTATATAAAGGTAGAATAATACCCCATATACACCTCATCAAAATGGATTTGTAGAAATGATGAACAAGATGTTGATGGAAAAAACAAGGTGCATGCTCAGTGGCATTGAGTTAGGGAAAGAATTATGGGAAGATTCAGTGGGTATTGCATGTTACCTAGTCAACAGATCACCCTTGTCATCACTGGATGACAAGACTCCACATGAGGTATGGACTTATAAGAAACCTTCTCTCACACATCTCAAGGTATTTGGCTATGAGACCTATGTTCATGTTCCAAAGGAAAACATGAGTAAGCTAGATAATAAGGTTGAAAAGTGTATCTTTATTGGGTATAAAGATGGTCTTAAAGGTTATAATATTTGGAACCTAGAAACTAAGAAGGTTGTGTATAATTGAGATGTGGTATTTAGAGAAATGAAGGATGTTGTCAAACAGAAAGTCCTACCAAGTAAGGAAGAACCAGAGAAAATAGAGTTTGAGCCAAAGGATGATGAATCAGACTCTACAGAAGAACATGAATCAGAAGAAGAAGATCCTCATACTCTAGTATTGAGGAGATTGGTTTGGGAAAAAAGGCTACCGGAAAGGTATAATCCATCTGATTTCTGTTCAAATTTTTCTTTGTATATTATTGATGATGATCCTAGAAATGTTAGGGAGGTAGTGGATTCAGAGGATGGAAAACTCTGGAAAAAGGCCATGGTAGAAGAAATGTAAGCCTTGGATAATAATGAGGCTTGGGATCTAGTGGAGTTGTTAACTGGAAGAAATCCCATTGGTAGAAAATGGGTATTTAAAAGGAAGCTAAATGCAGAAGGCAAACTAGATAAATACAAAGCTCTGTTAGTAGCAAAGGGTTATTCCCAGGTTGAGGGAGTTGATTTTGGTGAGATTTTTTCTCCTATTGCCAAGTTAACTTCTATTAGATTTATGTTATTTGTTGTGGTTGCGTTTTATTTTTAAGTAGAACAGATGGATGTGAAGACATCATTCCTACATGGGGATCTGGAAGAAGAAATCTATATGAAGCAGCCAAAAGGATTTGTTGTGAAGGGAAAGAAGGAGTTGGTATGCAAGCTGAAAAAGTCTATGTATTGTTTAAAACAATCACCAAGGATGTGGTATCAAAAATTTGATACTTATATGCTAGGAATTGACTTCAAAAGAAGGAAAGTGGATCATTGTGTGTATTTCAAATTAATTGGTGATCATTTTATTTATTTGGTCTTGTATGTGGATGACATGTTTCTTATACGAAACAACAAGGAGATTATCCAGGATGTGAAAACTCATTTTTCCTCTAAATTTGACATGAAGGATCTTGGTGATCCAAATTTCATTTTGGGAATGGAAATTAAAAGAGATTGGAAAAACAAGAAACTCTCATTAAGCCAGAGAAAATTTGTCGAGACAATATTGCAGAGGTTTAATATGTAGGAATGTAAACTGGTCAGGGTACCCATGCATGTAGGTGTAAATTTATATGTAGATCAGTGTCCCAAGACACAAGAAGAGGAGGAGGACATGTCTCATGTTCCATATGTGAGTGTGGTTGGTAGTTTGATGTATGCAATGGTTTGTACTAGACCGTAAATTGCACATGAAATGGGAACTTTGAGAAAGTATATGTCAAACTAGGGAAGGATCATTGGACATCATTAAAGAGGGTTCTCAGGTATTTGTGTGGAACTACGAGCTATGGCTTGTGCTACCAAGGAAGACAAGGATTGGACAGAGTGTTGGAAATACATGGATTTGTGGATGCATACTGGGATGGAGATATGGATCATAGGATATCTACAAGTGGATATGTGTTTAACCTATTTGGAGGAGAAATCAGTTGGATGAGAAAAAAACAGTCTGTAGTGGCACTTTCAACTACAGAATCTGAATAGATGGTATCCACTCATGCAAGCAAGGAAATAATATGGTTACAAATATTGTCTTTGGGTATTGGGTTGGTACAACAAGTTGTAAGGATAGATTGTGACAATTAGAGTGCAATTTTTCTGAAGAAGAACCAGGCTTATCATTCAAAGACAAAGCATATTGATGTCCAATATCTCTTTTTGAGAGACATGGTTGAATAAATGGTGTTGTTGATGAAGTTGGAAAATTTGAAGAATGTTGCAGATTCATTAACAAAATCTATGAGCACTGAGAAGTTCTCTTGGTGTAGAGGATCTATGAAAAATGTTTCCCTAGATTGTTGACTATGTAACCCTGTAACCCCATGTATGCAAAGAAAACAACAAGTGGGAGAATGTTTGGATATATGTTATATTCTTTGCACGATTATAACCAATGTCTATGTTGTACCAGGCACGCAGGGGGGGTAAGAGGGGGGGCACTAGGTCGCCCCTCAGGGGTTGCATGGGGGGTGGAGCCCCCCTGTGCGAGGGTTCAGGGGAATCACTCTTGAAAAAAAAAAATCCTCAGTTTTCTTGTCCATTTATGGATAGTTTTTCAGTACATGGTTTTTCCTCAATGGTTTTCTATTTTCAGTTAAGGAATTAGGGTTGTTGACTAATCTAAGTCATTGGATTAGGGTTTTGGATGTCATTGGATCCTATATGTATATTTTATTGTAAACAATGTATGATATGAAAGAATGAATATAGAATATTTTGGTTTTCCCAGTTTGGGTTTCCAAGGGAAAAAACTTTGTGTAATGTGTGTATTTGCCATTGTATATTTTCTGTTATTTTATTGAAAAAGGGTTTGCAGTAAATTATTGTGCAAGGTTAAAATATACATCCTGAAGGCCTTCACCCATCCTCTTAGGGGTTTATCTAAACCCTCCATGAATAACATCACTAACCTCTGTTGATAAATATTTGTCACCATAACTGCCATCCTCTGAAAAATCTATGATTTATGCTTATGGTATACCTGTCTACCTCAATTGTGCCAACTGCCTGAAGTGAATCTCAATTTCCTTCCTGTCAAATCTATCCATCAAACTCTAAGTGAAGTCCACATATGAAGTGATGTTGGTATGTCCTAATGTTAACAACCCATGGTACCAACATTTGTGAGCTTCTCCTTCCAAGTGAAAGGTGGCATACTTAATTTCTTATGCCTCAGTCATTAGGTTAAGTTGGAGGTAAGTTTCCAACTTATGTACCTAGGCCATGTCCATAATATTTGTAGACCCATCGAAGGGTGGGATAGTCAACCTTCCCACCTTGTGCATGAGGTCATAGTTCTGTGGGATATAAGCTCCTTTGTTCCCCTCCCTAGGTTTTGTACTTCTGTTGGAGGTTGTAGAATTCATTATAGGAAACCTTCTCATGGATATATTCATATGTCGCCATGTACTCTATATATGAGGTGTTAATATACATCCCGTGATGTGGTTTCTCTTGTTTTTTTGTAGTCTTCCCTACCAAGAAATGTAGTAATAAGGGCCTAGGGACCTTTAGGCTCCTGTTATGAGTTGGGGTATGGTTATTTCTACTCTATGTATGTATTTTTTCACCCCAAGGTAATCCACTGGGTCCACCTTGATCCATACCATTCGTGTTCCCACACTGTCCCACCAATTGTGTGAGCACCTCAAGAGTCTGTTGTTGGAACCTTGTTATATATTCATGTCTCTGGGATGCCTCATCATGTCCCTTAACTATATATTTTATTATTTGGAGCATATTACCTTCATGTTTGTCTCCCATGCTTCCTTCTGGCTCTGATTATGTGTGGTTTGCTTCTATTTCTCTTTCTAGTGACTCTCGAAAGGTTTTTCCTCCACACCCTTTTATTCTAGGAATTAATGTAGTCACTGGCTAGAAGAATCACCCACTCTGATACCACTGTAATTTCCCCAACCAAGATAGGAGGTGGAATTATGTTTTATGTCCCAAATTTGTTACTCCTTCTTAAGTGAATGCGATGTTAACTTCTTACAAATAGTTTTCCCAATTAGGAATATTTTCAAACATATAGCATACATCCATTACACAAGAAATAGAGACGACAACATGGCATATTATTATGGATGGAAACTCCCAAAACAGTACAATGATATCTAATGGTTGTAATAACAGCTGCAGAATACTCCTAAGCACATAAATCTAATGGTCGCTAGGAAACTACACAATCTACTATAGAAACAATACAAGAAAGCTTGGAATGATTCCAATCCACTCTCCCAAGAATCTCCAAGCCTTACACTTTTTTGTTCTAGTAATATCCAATCTGTAAGTATCCTTCCAATCCTATCCTGAGCCCTTCACAAACCTGATCTAGCAAATTGATGCAACCCTTATTTGCATAGGTCCTCACGGGACGACTACTAGGCATCTAGCGGGGCCTTGCGGGACAACCCTTTCTCAACCTATCGGGGTGTCTCCTTCCATAGATGCATGAAAACCCTCCGGAAACCTATAGATCATATGCTCGACCTCCTCTTGAAACTCACTGCAACACCCTATGCAAGCCAATATGCCTCTCGACTCTCTCCAACATGAAACCAAACACCACAATGAACCCCAATGAGAAATCCAGATGAATTCTCCTCTTTGTGTAGCTAGGGTGGATATTACACCACCAAGCCTAAACCTGCAGTGGAAGGGTTTTTCCAAAAAATCCAACGAAAACAATAGCTAAAAAATTACTCCAATAAGATATCAAAGCATAATGCTAAGGAGAAGAGTTACTTCTCTATTTATCCTTTCCTTGGACCTTCTAAAACTTTCCCCATTTTGACCAAATCAAATGTTCACTTTATTTTCCCTCCATTTCCATTTAAATATAATTATTTATTTTATTTAATGTCACTTTTAGGATTTTTCATTCTTTTTACCTACTGACACCAAATAAAACTCCTTTAATCCCTTTTTCTTTGTTGAATGTAGCCTAAGGGAGTCATATAGGCTATTGAGTCATCCTTTGTCACAGTTAATTGGAAGGGGACATTAAAATCTCATTATTTGTTCTTACACACCCTCATTATTATAGCCACCATGCTATATGGATTCTTGAGTTTTCTCTTCCTTACTACACTCACCCTTCTAGGTTCAATCATCCCTTCATTGCTACACAGTCCCTCAATGATCCATCTTACCAAGGATTTCACATGCAAGGGGAGTACCAAATCATCACCATACCTTCACTAACATTCTGCACTTTGTGGAAATCACAGGTCTCCGATGTCCTAAAAATATAGTTTCTTCCTGAGATTTTGATCTTCAATAGCCATCATTTAATTTTTATCACATACATACAGTCATAATGAGATAATATCATAACAATTTCACCTTTTTAATTTCAATTTGTTTCATAAGGAAAAATCAAATTTCTCCAAGTATGATATTTCATCTCATATTTTTTTGGCTTTTGCAGCAACATGAATTGGTATTCTTCATGGCTTACATTATTTCCATACTCGATAACATTTTTCCTGCAATACACTCCACCTTTCCATATAGGCATTGGTTCTGAATATCTCTTGCACAATATACTTTTATTGTAATATTTACAATGGCTTATAAAGTGATCTCAGAATTGAACATACTTAACAATTCAATAACTTTCATCTATCCATCATTTTATCTTGAATGAAACTATCGTTCCCTACACATGCCTTACCATATCACCAATATTTTCATAATGCAATCAACATTACTAATAAATAAAACAATGTGCCAATACCCATGGCCACATTTACACAATGCATCCTTGCATTGACTCTAGAATACCACATATCTAGTTTCATGCATTACGCAATGGTGAATTGGAAGGTTTGGCCAACATCTCAACACATTATCCATACTCTTCCCATTGCTTTTTCAACCATTTGGATTCATTCCTTTTCAACCCAAACACAACACTAGGAATATAATTCTTTTGATGTTCTCCAGTGTTGAAAAAAAGGTTGCAATCCAAACATCAATTATAATAAGGAAGATCATTGAATTCTTGAGTGGCACTATAGACTTCTTGTATCCAACCATGTTATGGCCTCATACATGAATAGCTAGAATTCATTCCTATAACATGATTGTATCTCCTGTGGTATCCCTTGATATGTTCCAGGCTATAAATGGAACTATGCCTAGGCACCTTAGAGCTAAAAATCAGATTTGGTTTTAAAGTTGTAATATGGTGGAACTCTTAAGATAATATTCTTTAATTTCTCACAACCCTCAAAATGTTTCAAACACGATGATCAAAGGACTCTCAACCCAAGAGACATTTTCCAATATGTATCAAACATCTAGGATTTAATGGTGATAGATGGATGAGTTCATAAGAAAAGACAATAAAACATACAAGGTATTCGTGTAGTCTGTATAGAAGGAAAAATCTACTAAGCATAAAGAATTCAATAGTCAAAATAGGTAAATATGATTTTAAGGACATACACTTAAGAAAGCATAATTTTTAGCATATTGAAATGATACTATAAAACTTATGCATTCACTCTATCATACCAAACACAAATGAGAAAGAAATTGGTCATTAATCATGAAATCAATCCCAATCACATGAAAACAATGTATATTTACAATGAACACGATGCTGATTTCTTCTTGAGGATTTTATTAATGTGCAAATAAGATCTACAATGTTTGAAGAATAGTCATGGATTTACAATAAAGAAGAACACAATGGAATATAATACATGGAAGGTGTTAGAGACTAATACAACAATGGTAGATGAATCTATTAAGGTATACTATCCTCTTCTCATAATTTGTCCTCTACATTGAGCTATGTTGATCTTGCAACCCTTATAACAAATTATACTTTGATTCCAAAAAATGTTGACCCTAGAATAATGCATCGTGTTTCTCTTTTATGGATATGGTTGCTTCCAAAACCACTTCTTAAAACCATTTACTAATTTATTTTTCTTGAAACTACTTATTTCTTGAAGTGTTTTACATCAGATAAAACATTTATTTACATGAAAAATTACTCATAAAAATTACCCTTGAGGAGGTGGGCATGTGTTGCTTGATTATACTTGTCTTTCCAAGGGTATTTTGGAAAATTGGCACATTTTCTTCCAATGTTTTCCCATTAGGTACTTGTGTTCATTCAGTTTTCTCACCACCTCATCCAAATTAGTGCATTTTTCATATGATGGTTGAGGTAAATTTCTAAAGATCATTCATTTTCATATTATCTAGCAGCTCAAAGTCTACTGCCAACAAGTCCACCATCTATTTCCCTTTCAAGGTCCCCTCAAGTTTCTCAAACTTGGAATAACTATTTCTCCTATCATCTAGTAGCTTCTGATAGTTCTTCATTGAGTAAAAATCCCCATTTCCATCCCAAAAATATGGCATTCCATGATTTATGACATCACTAAAAATATTCTTAAAGGAAGAGATCTCCCTCACAAGCTCATGAGCTTTAGTTTCTACATTATGTGATGGTCTTCACTTTGTGAGGACCCTTTTGGCATCCATGAAAATGCTTTTTATGTCGTTGACATTCATATCCTTCAACTTCTCCTTAGTCCTATTGTTCAAGAAATTTATTGTATCATTATCCAAATCTAGCTTATTTTCCAACTCATTTTCTATCCTTTTTATGTTTTCAAAAAGAGAGGTGACTATCTCAAGGTTATCTTTCACCAGAGAAAAATAAGACAAATTCTTGAATATTTTAGTGGCTATATTTTCCCAAATGATATTTTTAGCTCCTTTCATAACTGGCCTTCTTGTCATCTTTACTTTCATATGAGCTAATTCCTTTTGTGCTT
Organism: Picea engelmannii; assembly: GCA_009831015.1. NCBI lineage: Eukaryota > Viridiplantae > Streptophyta > Pinopsida > Pinales > Pinaceae > Picea > Picea engelmannii. The sequence continues at coordinate 267,800 of ML808480.1, read as the reverse complement.
ATTCTTTGACAACATTGATTTGTGCCAAGAGTACTTCTATTATCTTCACATGTTCTTCTATCTTAGTTACATTTGCATCCCTTTGTTTGAGCTTGCTTTTCAAAGTGTCCAGCACAATTTCTTTGAAACTCAAATCAGACATGACTTTTGATAGACCTTCATTTGGGTCCAATGGAGCAGTATGTATCATAGCTGACATAACTTCCTGTAGTAACTGGGTGTGTTTAACCTTCAAGGCTTATTTTTCAATTTGTAGGCATTCTATGGTCTTCCTACTCTTCGCCAATTGTTGATAAAGATGCTCCTTTTCTTCATGGCTTGATTGTATCTTAGGAGTTTGTACATGTTGTACATGTGGAACATTTTGTTTCTTTTTGAGGAATTTTATCTCATTGTCCTTTTTCTTGATTAGATCTCCTACAACATTAAGATTCATGGGATCTACTCCCAAAGCAATTATTTTCCTCTCCAATTCAACAATTTGATACTACTTGGCCTTGGTAGCCATGTTCTCCTTCTTCAAATGTTTATCAATGTTAACCACCATGTTTTTCATTTTCTAAACAATGGCGAAGGATAGAAATACTCCTTTATACAACATATCACTAGTCTACTTATGCAATTCAATCATGTCTATTGGGTGGACATCACCAAGATCCATTCTCATCTGAGTAGCTTTGTAATTAGTAGGAGAAAGATCGCTAGGTACTTTTGACTCCAACGTAGCTAAGTTGAAGGTTCCTTGTTGATAATACACATCACATAATAACTTTGTTTTTTTTTTGTTTTCTCCCCAATATTGAGGATACATCTCCTCTTTCAACTCTTGATTTTGTTTCTTTATATCTAGATAGTGAGAAAATATAGAGGGATGCTTCTCATAGGTTTCCTCAATTGTAGAGGTTTGTGAGGCTTCTGTAACTAATAATAGAGATGAATTGAGATGCTCAATTGTGATGGTAGACTCTCTTGAAGCTAAACTAGTCTCACTTGATCCTTGTTCAATATGCAATATGTCTTTTCCCTTACCTATAATAACAACTAAGATCCATTCTAAGTCTGTCTCTCTATCACCTTTGATATTTTTTCTTAGCTTTTCATTATGTTTATCATCAATGTCTATTTTAGAATGTATCTCTTAAAAAGGTCTCTTTTCCCCTTGTAATTCATGCTTCTGGGGTTTTTTAATAACATTTTCCTAGTCCATTGATTGAGTGATTATTATATGTTGAAATTATACCTCCAAAATCTTCCTAACCTCCTCCCATGAATCAAGGTTAGTAGTCCTTTCCACTAAATATTTTGGATGATGTGTATAGGTAGGCCTTCTGGATATAATAACACTATGGGGGTTATAAACCAATTTGTCTAATTTATCAAAATCAAACTGCTATAACATTCCCTCTACTACTGCCAAGGAATTTATGGGCTTCACCAATAAAGGTCCAACCTCCTGAGAGAGATTGAATGTAATATCCTACCCGTGCCGAGAAAAAATAAAATAGTCAGAGATTATCCTCTGTTTGATGTATTCCAAAGAAAAATCCTCGGATTTGGGAAAAATATCAACTTATAAGGATCTTTTTCAAAGCCATATACTTTGATGATTGTGTGGTTCTTAGTTAGGTACCAAACTCATATCCTGGTATCCTTACTCAACTACAACATTTTCTTCAATTCAGGAAACATCCTAGGAGGTTGAGTGCCATGTGTTGGCACAAGTTTGATCAAACCAAGGTCCTTCTTAGGTTACCAACAAAAGGTACTGAGTATTCTAGAGTGATGGAATTTTCATCTCTTCCGAAGAGAAGAATTGTCACCCGAAGGGCTGCTGAGACAAATAGATAGGGAAGGGTAAGGAAAAGACTTAGGAGGATTCACAGAACCTTCAGGACTCATCCTGATCTTGTGCAAGAGACATGAATAGATCTGAATCTTATGTGTGCAAGAATCAAACCTACTTATGTTGTGAACAAGCATCTAAACATAAAACCATCAAGTAGAACTTATAAACCATAAAGAAGTATTGTAATGCAAAAGTAAAACACACAGAGACACATCATATTTTGAAAATTCAGGTCCTTCTTCATATTATCTTTAGACTCTTTCTTTAATTACAGACTCAAAAATAAATAGTAGTGCTCTGTATAGACTCTTGGCTCTGGACTCATGCCACAAAGCTCCAATTCTCAGACTGATATGTCGATTGCATTATAGACTCAGGAATTGGCTTGACTCGACTGACAACAACCTCACCAAGTGGGAAACATTGGACTGAACTTAATCACAATCCAGCAAAATCAATATCTAACCAGCCCCCTTTTACAATCATGTTCATCCCTATATATAATCTAGGTTATGTCTTTTGTCTTGGCTTGCATGCTTTCTTGTTCTATTTTCAACTGTTGTCGCTTAGCTGGTGTCGTGCGATCTTTCACAACTGATTTATGTTGCTCTTTCTTGCTCTGTTTTCCAGCTTCTTCTGAATCTTGCACAACGCGTGCTTAAACAAAACCTGTGTGATTCCCTATCCCAAAAATGAAGGGCCCGATAGGCTCCGAACACAAAACTTGACTTTCCCTCGAGTCAAGTGCTTGGTTCTTTCACAGATTCCAAGAGCATCTGTTGTTTTCCCTTGTCCTCCTTTTCTTCTTCCTTCTACTCTTTTGTTTGTGCTTTCTCTTCTTTTGCCTCTTCAAATGAAGTGACCAACTCTGGGACCAACTGTAAGGCTCGCTCCTTCACTCCTTGAAATTTTCCAACTTTATCCTGCCACTTCTTGGTGAGGAGTGATGCCTCTGCAACAAACTGTTGAGTTTCCTCTTTACTACACCCCTTTGGCTTGGACGCGACCAACAAGTTCCACTTGGAATTTGATGTTGCATCAACTTGATGCATCTGCATGTACACTATCTAAGTGATAGGTTGGAAGTCATGCAACTCTTTATTTTCTATGGACTATGCCTCAAAGAGGGCGTTCAGTTCATTGTCCACCTATTGGATTTGGTCAAACTTTTGTTGTTTCTCCATCGGATCCATCGTGGTCACAACTTCTTCATTCAACACCTGGATCTTGGTGCAAATGTCCTTGAAGACCTAGTTGCATTGAGCGATGATGCCCATCCAATTGTTGACTTCCCTGAAAATATTTGTGCATTTCGTTGTGTACATGTGTAGTGCTTCTCGAGCATTGTTACCTTGTAGTACTATCTTTTGCATTTGCTCTTGCAGCTTTTGAGGCTATTGCTCTACTTCTTGCTGAGTTTGTTTTAATTGTGCTTCCAAATTCTCAACATGAGTGGCGAGTTGTGTCCATACTCCTTGGAGTAGTTCAATGTGATTCTCTGAGTCACCTGCATCATTGGTTTTAGGAAGTTCGAGTGCGGCCTTGCGAATCTCCGGCTAGGCTTCAACAAGCCTTTCTTCCACTCTTTCCAGTCTATGTTCAATATGGGCCTTGGCCTATTCTTCTTGTTGTCTTGAAGAAGAAATGCTTCCTCCCTCGCAACCTTGATAGACCTCTCGACCTGCTAGATCCTTTGCTCCAATTTATCAGTAGATGCTCTGACCAGTCCAAATAAGTGCGTTGCTGGCCACTGTACCAGGTTAGCGGATGAAGGGGCTGTGTCTATGGGTGCTCGTGTCTGCAGTGGAAGTCTACTAGCCGTTGAATGCTCCAAGCGGGTCTCTACCTCCTCCTCTGTCAATGGTCTTGGCGCAATCCTCAACGTTAGCATTGAGGAAAAGAGAGTTGAAACCTTTGTTCTAGCTATGCATAGCTGCATCCATTCTGTGCATTGCTGAGGGTTCTGGAGAACCCACTCCATCTGTTCATGTGCAGATTTCTCACTCTGCTCGGGTGTTGATTCTGGTTCCTTCTGAGCCTCTGGTATCTACTACTCTTTCGTTGCGTCTGCTTCCTACGTTGTGCTTTCTTGGACACCCTCACCCTTGGCTGGTGAGTGGATTTGCTGGTTGCTTTGGGCTTGCGGCTCCTCCACAGTTTGGGTGTCTTTTCCTTGTGTCGAAGGCTAGTCTGTTGTTCCTGGATGTCTGGGTTCAGACTAGACAGCTTCATGTTCTTCTAAAGTACATTAGGGTTTGGACCAAAAACTTTTGGTCTCAGCTTAGGCATCTCTTGGGTTATTTCTGGGAGTTCTGGCTTTGTTTTCTCTGGCTGATCGAGCTGCATCGGCTATGGGTTTGTGGTTTGTGGTTTGGGGTGGACTGGTGGTTTTTGTGGTTGGTGACTGGGGTTGTGGTGATGATGAAGGGTGCTCAGTGATGATTGTGGATGGAAATATTTCAGGATTAGGGTCGTCTTGTATGTGGATGATGGGGCTTTCTTTGACCACTGAGCAGGTGTGAGGGATGACTGATGAAATGGGTTGGGAATTCAGAGGTTTATTCGACGAAACCCTAGTTTCGAGATTCTAAGCATTCTTGAGGGTTATGGAGAACCTGCTCCATTTGTTCACGTGAATATGTCTCGCTCTGCCCGGGTGTTTATTTTGGTTCCTTCTGAGCCTCTGGTATCTCCTGCTCATTTGTTGTGTCTACTTCCTACGTTGTGCTTTCTTGGGCACCTTCACCCTTGGCTGGTTAGGGGATTTTTTGGTTTTTTTGGGCTTGCTCTCCTCCATAGTTTGGATGTATTTTCCTTGCGCCAAAGGCTCAGTCTGTTGTTCCTGGATGTCTGGGTTTCGACCAGTCAGCTTCATGCTCTGCTCTAGTACTTCGGGGTTTGGACTAGAAACTTCTGGTCTCAGCTTAGGAAACTCTTGGGTTTTTTCTGGGACTTCTCACTTTGCTTTCTTTGGCTGATCGAGTTGCATCAGCTCTAGTTTTGTGGTTTGGGGTGGACTGTTGTTTTTTGTGGTTGGCGACTGGGGTTGTGGTGATGACGGAGGGTGCTTAGTGATGATTACGGATGGAAATGTTTCAGTCTCAGGTTCATCCTGTATGTGGATGATGGGGCTTTCTTTGACAGTTGAGAAAGTGAGGGGGATGGCTGATGCAATGGGTTGGGGGTTCAAAGGTTTATTTGGATAAACCCCAGTTTTGGGATTCTTCACCATTGGTTCGTTAAGGAACACAACACTCAAGATCGGGTTGACGTCCTCACCTGAAAACACGACATTAGCTGGAAGACAATGGAGGAATGGTAGCGTTATTTTCTTACACTCCAATGGTTGCGTCTCGTCTTCCTCCTTAGAGTCTAATTGTGCTGGAATGTTTTTCTTTTGTGGCTCTGGGCCTGAGCTCGGTCCTTCCCCTGCTTCTTTGTCTTTATTCTTTAGCATATCCGTAGGCATAATATAGTTCATCCCTGACTTGCATAGGTTGTGTTTGACTCCTGTCCACGACATTACTTCTTTGTCGAAGGCCTCCTCGTCTAGATAGAATGGCAACATCCTTGTATGGAAATCTTCCATGATAAAATATCTCGACCATACAAACATATGGTTTTGGTTCACGCTGAAGGAAATGTTTCTCGTATTGTAGTTGAGGATATCCTACAAAATACGTAGCCTCTGTGTTGCGTCTATCAGGCCGTGATACCACTTAGAAAATGTTGCGGTGTTGAAGGTTTCATTCTTTGAATCTGACCTGGACTGATAGGGCTCAAACATCTTCGTCATGCGCCCCTTGTCTCATAGCGTCGGTGCTCTTCCTATAGGTGGCTTCCACTTGAACATTGTGAATGCCAACAATAGATATATTTAGGTGAAGGTTCCTCCCTTCTCCTACGCTTCCTCACATGCCACTAGTAGTTCCTCCAACAGGTAACTACACCAATTGAACACAACGTTGTTGGCGCAAAAGTCTACTACTCATAATGCATCTATCATGCATTCTTCCTTGTAGTATGATCTCATAACCTTGTTGGCTATGATGTAACATCTAGTCCCAACTGTCTCTGGTAATATGGGGTCGATTATTGTTATGCATTCTCCCCTCTTTGTGTTGAATTTTTCATACAGGCTTATCTCTCCTTTCTTTTTTCCGTGCTTACCAGGACCTTGGAATCCTTTCGACACATATTCTCCTTCGAAGGACAGCCCARTAAGCTGATGGATGTGTTCATCATGGATTGGATACTTCTTATCCAACCAGAKACTTCCATCATGAACCCTACTTATCATAAATTTTGTGCACCGTGCAACCTCATTAGTGGTACCAAATACTGGTAGGTCTCTAAGGTTCATCATGGTTGAATTGAATAAGTTGACAAATTCTGGTTTTGGAATGAATTGCATGCCTCCTAACTCGTCTGGAGCCATCTACCAAAAGACATCTATGTTCATCTGGGGGAACAAAACTGGATATGTTAGGTCAAGATCGAGGAGCTTAACATGCTCCACCTTCCCTTTGAGATCGCCCACGACCTTGACTCGGGGGTCCTAGGGCTCATCTGGTATCACATCTATAGACATGGCACTTCATCTTGTTGTGGATCTCGACATTGTGGATTCTAATTTATCACAACTTCTGCGGAAAGATAAGGACTAGGGTCACGACTATGAAATTCACAATTGTACAGGCTAGTTCACTCTACTGAATTCAGAAATGACTATGTTCTTTGAAAACAATGTGTTCTCGGGTGAGTTCTCAAATCCTTATACTTGGCTTAGCGGGAAAGTTTAGCAATAACTATTGTTCATCATGACCATATGGACGCAACTGGATCTAAGTTGTCCAACGGGACAGTTTAATGGGTTAGATCCTATCAGGCGATTTTGGCATTTACTTGCGTGAGTGGGATAGGGATGTGGCTAGTTTCAAACCTTTTCGTTTGATGGGTGGGAATCCCAGTGTGAAATCTGATGGAATATTTGCGTATCGCAGATTTATGGCTTAACTGAATCCAGACGGGGTACCATAATGGCAATAAAGGCTGTGACTAGACTGGGTTCATGTGGCACATGAACTCAGATCATATTCAGATTCGTTCTCCCTCCGACCACAAAAGGGGGTCCTGTCATATTAATGACTGTCATTAATGGATTATCTTATGCTTCGGATCCTGCACTGTTGATTCATTAGTTCTATATCAAACAACACTTAAACATAAAATGAACTATGTGTGATGGCGCAACACTATGCATATCGACTTTATTAACTGAATTTACAAAACTTTCAGAGAGCTCAATTCTAACTATTATACATTCTCCTTCAGACTATAGCAACAGTCCCTTTCTCTCTGTTTTTAGACATATAGATAATAGGTCTTCAGGTGAGCGTCGTTCACCCATCCTAGATGCAACATACCATCCAGTTGTGCAAGTCTAACTTCTCTTGAGGGCCAGATCTCCGCAATTATAAATGGTCCCAACCAATGTATGTGCAACTTTCCAGGATGCTTTTGGTACTGACTATCATAGAGTAGAACCTTGTCTCCTTGCATAAATACCTTGGTCTTAATGTGCCTATCATGCCAAGCTTTTGTCTTGCTTTTTCAACTGACTGATGGAAGTCTGCTAGAAATCTAGTCTCCTTGAGTTCTTGTAACTCCATAAGTCTCTATGCAACTGATTCCTCCACTGACATATGTGTGATCTGTGCAATATACAAAATTGAAGTGATGAATTATGTAGGCACCACTGCCTCTTTCCCATAAACTAGCGGGAACGGTGTGTATCTGTGGATTTTCTTTGTGGTTTTCTTGTAAGCCCATAGTACTTTTGGGACTCTTTCATCCCAATCTTCCTGATTTGTGCAACAGACCTTTTTCAACCCTCTTTCCAGAATCTTATTGAATGCTTCTATTGTTCCATTGTCTTGCGAGTGGTAGGGGTTTCTTTTTTGATGTTGGTTCAGGAACTCTGTTGTAATCTTTTCTATAGTGCTACTAATGAAATGAGCTCCCTGATCGTTGGTTAGGCTCCTAGGACATACAAAACAAGTGATAATATTCTCAAAGATGAACCTGGCAGTAGTATTGGTCAAACAATCCTGAACAACTACTGCTTCAGCCCAATGTGTAAGCTAGTCAGTTGCAGTGATGATGTAGCTAGCCTTTGAATGCTTGGTTGTGGGGTTGATTGGTCCAATGAAGTCAACTGCCCATTTCTCAAATTATTGTAGAGATCGAATTGGTTGTAGTGGTAATTCATCTCATCATGACGTCTTACCCACTCGTTGACAAACATCACATGATATAGCATATACCTTTGCATCCTTGAAGAGTGTTTCCCACCAAAGTCTAGCTTGTAGAACTTTCTGTGCAGTGGCCTTTCCTCCTACATGACCTCCCGCAACTCCACTGTGGCATTCCCAGAGTATATCTTGTCTTTCATGATCCAGGACACATCTTCTGAGGATACTATCTAGTTCCAGTTTATACAATTATCCATCGATCAGCTGGTAATTTTCTTCTCTAACAACCATGTGGCGTTTCTGGGTTGCGGAATATGTTTTTGGGTAGGACCCTGTACTTAACAAAAATGTTACGTCCTCCAGGTACTCTGGTATGGCCTCAACCCAGAACAAGTCTGCATCTAGGAGTTGATCGTCTACTGCTCCACCACTCTCCCTTGATTCTAATCTGGACTGGTGATCAGGTCCTACGTTTCATATTCCCAGCTTAATGATAGCTTCAAAGGAAAATTCATGAAATAACAACAACCATCTACAAATTCCCCCTTCCAACACAGGTTTTCTAACTAGATATTTCAATGCAGAATGATCAGTAAATAACTTGAAATGAGAACCTAACAAATAATGTCTAAATTTATGCAAAGCATAAATCATGGCTAAGCCCTCCCTTTCTGTCGGTGTGTAGTTTCTCTCTACTTGCAACAACTTCTGACTCACAAAATAGATAGGATGATCCATAGCTCCATCTCCAAGTTGAGTTAAGATAGCTCCTAAGGAAATTCCTGAAGAATTTACATGGACGTGAAATTCATTCTCCCAGTTTGGGAATATCAGAATCAGTGTTGTGTTGAGCTTCTCCTTGAGTGTCTCAAATGCTTTATCACATTCTAGAGTCCATTGGAATGTTTCATCCTTTTTCAATAGGTTTTCCATAGGTGCAGTAATGTTGGCATATCTTCGGATGAACCTGCGATAGTAACCAGTGTTCCAGCGTGGACCAAAATTTTTTAACACTCGTAGGTGGTGGCATATTTGCAATCACCACAACTTTGGATGGGTCTACCAATACTCCTTCTCGACAGACTATGTGTCCCAAAAAATTCCCATGTGGTACATAGAAGATACACTTTCTGAGATTCAATGAGATCTGCAATTCTCTGCATCTGTCAAACATTAGTCATATCAGTGCTACATGTTCCTTGAGAAGGCTATATATTGCCCAATACTCCATATAGAATTCTATAAACTTGTGAATGAACTCTCTAAAAGATACTATTACAATCCTGGAGAAAACTGCAGGGGTGCTTTTAAAGACAAATGGCATCACATTGTATGTGAAAGATCCCCATTCTGTTATGAATGTGGTCTTCTTTTTTTCCTCTTCAATGATGCTGACTTAGTGGTACCCTCAAAATCCATCTGTGAATGAGTATGCTTCCTTCCCCACAACATGTTCTAGCACCTCATCAGTAAATGGTGTTGGGAAAGGGTCATGCACACAGGCAGAGTTAAGGCTTCTATAGTCTACACAGACTCTAATATCATTTGTGCCTTTCTTTCTTTGAATAACTACTGGGATGACCCATTCTGCTTCTTCTACTGCAAAAATGAGTCCTTCCAACATATTATCTATCTCCTTCTTAACATTCTCTTTTACTCTAGGGTTAAGACAGTATGGTTTATGTCTCATAGTCTTGGATCTTGGTTTCAATTCAATTTTCATTTCTCCCATAACTCCTTTGATTCCCTTTAACTCTGAAAAAGTCTTTGGGAACAAATCCTCATATTCCTGCAACAAACTCTGTATTTGTTGACTGGTTTTCTCATCCCAGTGGTCTCCCACCATAGCTATCTTGGGATGCTCTGTGGTCCCTATATTGATTTTATGCAATTTTAATGGGTGATTGTAGGAGCTATCCATCTGGCTGGGTGTGGTGTTCTGGAATTCTATGTTCCCCTTTGTCTCTTTGATGGATAGGTTTCTCAATTTCTCTAAGTCATCTAGGCTTTCTGAATCCCTTCTAATCTGATAGAATTCTATAGGTTTTTTCAGTTGAGGGTAGGTGAAGGTTACTCTGAAGTTCTTGGCTATGTTTGGCACATACCAATAAGTTTGATTTCTGATTATCATTATCTGTAAAAACAAATTATTTAATCTTTTGCAGGACTACTTCAAGCTCAAGGTACTTACTTGTAAATGAGAAGTCCTTGCAAAAATAAGTTTTCAGTGTTTTCCAGTCGTTGGTCTTTCTTCTGGTTTCCTCATGTATGAACCAATATTTTGGGATTGGACCTAGAGAGTGGGGAAATACCTAAACCCATAAGTGAGAGGGTATTCCCACAGCTTGCCACTGTGTCACGCACTATTCAATATGCACTCTAGGATCCGATTCTCCATTGAACAATTGCACAACTTGGAGATCCATCTACATCTCTGATTCCAATTGCTCCTTATTCTGGAACCTGTACTTGATAGATTGCTTCACATAGTCCCAAGTTTTGAGTAAGGATTTATGATTAGCCCACCATCTGGCAGGGGTGTCCTGAAAAGCTACATCTAGTACCGAGATTTTTTGATCTTCTACTACCTTTTCTTCCATGCTGAGCAGAAAATTGTCTAGTTTTGAGGTGCCATCGTATACTAGGTGTTCTCTAACTTTGGTCTCAACCCATATGGTTACTCTGACAGTTGCACATATTCTTGAGAATATTTCATACAAATCTTTTTGCCAAATGTCAAAAGCCAATTTTGAAGCTTCGTCTACTGACTGTATGCTTATCCAACTTATTGATCTATCAGCAATAGGATTTATATAATCATCTCTTGTTCCTGTTGTTACGGTGTACAACTGGTCCAAGTCTTCTCCCTCCATATTATTGTTTGTTGGCTCTATATACCTGGGTCCTACATATAGATCCAAAGGTTGAACTACCTTTATTCCATCACCCTCAAAGTTCATGGTGTCTTTCTTTAAGTCGATTACTACATATTTGTCATAGGCCCAATCATTGCCAAGTAGTGCAGGGTAAGGGTCCTTATCTCCCATGATCTCAATGACTTCAAATTCATCCATTGTCCTTACTCCTGCAACATCTATTTCCACATTCTCCAGTCTTCTTATGGGGAAGATACAATATTGGTTTTCTATTCTTAATTGAATTGGGGAATATGTCAGCCTATGTTTTCCTAAGGCTTCCCAGGTCTTCTTAGGCAGAATGTTCACATCAAATCCTAGGTCCAACATGACGTCCTTAATCTTAAATTCATCTAACTGGGCTACTAGTTTGAATTCTTTTTTAGTTCGTACTTTTCTTATTTGAACTCTCTAAGTACTCTTCTCAGGAATATTATCCCTTATTCTTGCTTCTAGGGGTTCTTCGTTCCCTAAAACTAGGTATAGCACATTGCACAACTTTTCTGTTAGTTGATCATTCCCCAAAATGTCAGAGAATAATTGAAACCAAAGGTCAACTACATTTTGAGGTTGCTCAGATTGTCTTGATATGACTATAGGGTTTCTGGGTGCAGGGGGTGAAGCAGGGACTTGTGCCATATTAGGATAAACAATAAGCTGTGGGTGTTTCTCTCGCATCTTAGGGATATGAATATTCTGAAATACTTCTATGGCATCTTTAAAGAACAACTTGTGTTTTAGAGGGTCGTACATGTCTTCTTTAGGTGCTTCTTTCTGGATCTGAGGTAGAGTATCAACATCATCTCCTGTCTTCGCTCCTCCTCGAGTAACAATATTAAGGTTGGGAAATTTTCCCTTAATAAATATCTTGATTTCTGAACTGATGAGGTTAGTTCCTCATTGTCGTACCCTATCTTCCCATTTTGCAATTAATTCTGGGCAATCTTCAGTTGCGTCCCCATTGGTTCTGCAGTGAGAGAACCATGGTCGCCTTGGATAAGGACAGTCTCTATCCATGTGACCTTTCTCATCACATTTATAACATCACCTTGGCCCTTTTCCCCCAATTCTTCCTCCTCTGAAGTATCCTCCAGCTCCACCTCCTCGACCTCTTCCTAGTCCTCAAGGGTTTTCATTCACCCTAAATGTTGTTCAGTCTAACCTATCTGCAAGTGCATCCAACGCTCTACATTGATTGGTAGTATGCGGGGTAGATGCGTAGAACTCACAGTGTAGTGTATTTGGTACTGTCAAATATTTCTGCATAATGGAGCATTGTCTTGGCCCATGCCCATGGATTCATAAGATTTCACAATACTCAACTGCTGGTGTTGCTTGGCCTCCTGGAAAAGCATGATACGGGGTGGGGTTATGGAATGATAACTTCATAGACAGTTGCTCAACTCCTCCCGTGGGTCCTAGTGGGGGTACCATCGGATTCTGAGGAGGTCCCATTCACCTTGTTCATAGACATTCATTCATCATATGTCCTTTTGCATAACACCCAGTGCACTAGACATGTGGTCGTCCTGGTTTGGGTATCGTCATCTCTTGAATCTTTTCTGTAAGCGTCGATATTTTCCCTTGTAGTTGTGCCAAATTCACATATTTTGGGGGTCTGGTCACTCTCAGGATCCTAGGGTATCCCGCCATGGCTTTGTTGATGGGGGAAACAGTCCATCCATCAACTGGGAGAGTGGAACCAGTCCGGGGTTGTCTAAATAACCCAAGCCGTTTGGAATGGACCACCCTGACGAGTTTAACGGCTCCGTTGGCCACTCTAAGGTCTCCTAAGAAAACCAAAGAGAAAAGCTGATCTGAGCTAAGAGATCTAAACTAAGGAAACTAGAAACTAATAAAAATTAACTAAAACTAACTAACTAACTAAACAAAAGAAATCAAACTAAAATAGAGGAAACTAGAAACTAATAAAACAAAAAAAGAACTAATATACTAAACTATAACTATACTAACTATTTTATCTACAAACTACTAACTATTCTTATAATAACTCAAA
>ML808480.1:221238-238326 GCA_009831015.1 Picea engelmannii | reverse complement strand
CCCTCAATTCTGCTTCTTTCCATATGAAGGCGTCACAGTTTATTTCCCACCATTGGTCAATACTACATCTATGGATATGCGGAAGCATCTTCCATAGAGGTTCCCTTTTAATGCAGGTCCCGGCAATGGAACCGTTTTGTTGGCGCAAGTTTAATCAGACCAGGGTCCTTCTCAGGTTACCAACAAAAGGTACCGAGTAGTCTAGAGTGTTGGCATTTTCATCTCCTCCGAAGAGAAGAGGTCACACCCAAAGCACTGCTGAGACAAATAGATAGGGAAGGGTAACTAAAATACTTAGGATGATTCATAGAACCTTCAGGACTCATCATGATCTTGCGCAAGAGATATGAACAGATCTGAATCTTATGTGTGCAAGAATCGAACCTACTTACGCTACGAACAAGCATCTAAACATAGAAGCATCAAGTAGAACTTATAAACCATAAAGAAGTACTATAATGCATAAGTAAAACACACATAGACACATCATATTTTGAAAATTTAGGTCCTTCTTCATATTATCTTCAGACTCTTTCTTTAATTACAGATTAAAAAATACACAGTAGTTCTCTGTACATACTCTTGGCTCTGAACTCATGTCGCGGAGCTCCAATTCTCATATTGATATGTCGATTACATTATAGACTCGAGAATTGTCTTGACTCGACTGACAACAACCTCACCAAGAGGGAAATATCATACTAAACTTAATAACAATCCAGCTGAATCAATATCTAACCAAACCCCTTTTACAATCATGTTCATCCCTATATATAAGCTAGGTTGTGTCTTTCTTCTCGGATTTCACGCTTTCTTGTTTTGTTGCTTAGCTGGCATTGCATTGTCTGTCGCAACTGATTTATGTTGCTCTTTCTTTCTCTGTTGTCCAGCTTCTTCTGAAGCTTGCGCAACTCATGCTCAGTCAAAACTTGCGTGATTCCTTATCCCAAAAATTTAGGGCCCAACACCATGTAGCAGAGTATAGAAATAACTCATGAATTTATTTACAAAAAGGTAGAAGCCTTTGTTCTAGTATTGTCTCATAACCTCCTCATTCCATTCAATTACTAGTTTGGGATTTCATGAATCATCTATTGGTTTGATTCCAAAAATGTCAAAAGAAGACACATTATGATATGATATCAGGTAAACCAGATAGGCCTAGTACCTGAAAAAAATGGTACTATGGAACTTAGATAGTTGGAGATGCATAGCCTTAGCTAGGAAATGGTAGTAATCAAGTATGATATACATGATTGAATAAGGAGGGAACAACATAGCCAAAAACCCTAAAATAGATTCATTCACTACTCTATCATGTTCATATCCTAGAATCTTACAAATCATGGTGATGGCATGCCTGGTTATCTTAGGGAAGATAGTGGATTTGTAAGGTGGTAACCCAACTGGTAATGGGGCATTAGAATCCAACAAGTTTCTTAGTAACTTCTTCCTTTCAGGCTATGACAATGCCTGATACATAAGGGTCAGGGCATCATCATTTAGGGTTTCATAAGCAATAGGGTTTGGAAATTTGAGCATTTGGGAAATGGATTCCTTAGTAATAGGGGGAATTATGCTAGAATCATCAATAAAAATTACTAAATTCTTGTCTATCGAGAAATTGGAAGCACACCATTTGACTAATTCATGAAATCGATAAGTTTGGGGGACAATGGCTCGAGCCAGGCTCTATTCCCATAGGTGCAGATAGTCTCATCCATTGTTAGCATCGGCCCGAGCTCTCTGTATTAGTTGATAAAGATATGAGAATGACACAAGAGGGTCAAACACGTCCCCTTTCTTTTCACTTAAGTGTTCTTCATACGAAATTGGTTTTTTGATGGGATGGAGCTAGATAGAGCTTGATTGTGTCACCATTTCAATTATTTATAAGTGAAAATGACTAAAGAAACGAAAACAAAGAGATCAAGAGCTTCAAATTAACTTTTAGAATGAATTAATGCATGGAAAAAACAATTTTTTAAAGTTTATTTGGAACATAGAGGATAGATTTGTATAAAACAAATGAGTCTTTTAGGCCCACAAGCATTTTTTACATTTTTTTGAATTTTAAGTGTCATGTGTCGCCTTTTAATTGGATGCCTTCCCTTGTTGTAAAAACACAAAAAAATTGATTGATATCATTAATAATAGCATCATGGTCCCACAATCACATGGAATATTTGTATTAGTCTGGGTGGTTCCTATATGGCATCCCTTTCAGGCCACTTGTCTTCGGGCTCGGATAATCTCTTTGGCAAGTTTTTTATATTAGTGGCAGGTTCTATTGCCACATGAAATATTTTTATTGAGTCACGTGGATGCCTAGATGGGAGGGCCACATGTACTCCTCCATACCCAAGTCCCCTTTGTTTTTTCCACTTGGTATCCATGGGGGTTCCATGGCATCGCCAAGTATGCGAGTACCGGTCTTCAGGAGGGGAAAAGTTGTTTTAAAATTCAGTTGGTGTATCACATGGTAGGTTAGATGGTTTTCCATCCCCTTCATGGGATACGAGACCAATAATAAATATACATGTGTCATGGGTGGCTCTACCTTTCGAACATTCCTTGGGCTTAACATGATCATATGTTGATGATGAGAGATGCATCGTGGGTCATCCATTTATATTTGATCGATTATGTGACTTTTCAATCTCTAAGCCCTTGGTGTTAGTCCCATAGTCATCGATTATACTTCCACTAGTCCCTTTATCCCTCATTTATATTCTTCTAGCTACTAATAAGCTCCATTTTCCATTCAATAAGCTCCTTTTCCCTTTTCAAGCACCTATCGGCTTGATTTTAGCTCTAAATCCCAAAAGTATAAGCTCCCATGGCTTATTTCTTCACAAAATAACCTCTAAACTTATCCCCCTTACACAATAGTCTTAGAATTTAGTTCCTAATGTTTAAGATTGGTCCCCTTCATATTAAAATATTGACATAGTACTAACATTCTGAATTTCTTTGGTTATTATCTCATAACCAACAAAATTCTAACATGTTATTATCCATATAAATGCGTTCAATAGATAAATAATTTTATAGATATCCCAGGCCTCAGCCTTTACCATACTGAATGGTATATCATTCCAATGAATGCATTAAAAACACATAATAATATCACTTTATATTCTCACAGAGGGAATTCTTACCTAATTCCCTTCAATATTTATGTAGCACAAGCATATCTAATTCATACCTGTATAGTTTTCATTAATTTGTTTGATGCTACTTGATTAGATGGTAACTTGTAGAATCTCATAGGTGATGAGACCGATTATTTCCTATCCCAAAGGCTCATCATAAAAACATTTTTGTGCCATAATATGACTTAATACTTGTTTTTTACCATATTTAATAGTAATTCATTAATATTTTTTCATGTTGCTTAGTAAATGTGTTTTGAGGTGGAATTTTTTGTATATCATAATTTTTTTCTCTAATATCTATGCCAAAAGATGTGTGTAGTACCAAGCTGGTCAAAATCCATGAATCAATAGAGATTAAGGGTGTCAACATCCTAAAAAAATGGGATTTTGTCTCCCTAAGAGCGCTTCTAGCCAAGTATCAAGGGACATTGTCCCCACCTACCTCTAGAGCTCTCTATGTTCATAAATATTCACTCCTAACCAACAAAAGTTTGAGATATAGATGGGATTGACTTATAACCCCTATTTTCTCACTTCTCTCCTCAATCTAAGCAAGGAGGTCAAACTCTCAAGACTATATATAGACCTCTAGCCTAGGAAAGAAGGGGGCAAATTTTTTATAATATTGTATTGAGATTTTGGTCTAAAGAATTTTTGTTGGAGACTTAGAAACTTTTTTCTCTTGATGTGCTACTGATGTTAATGGAATAAATATGTTCTTTTTTCATATTATTAGAGTTTTCTCAAGGTTCCTTGTGCTTCTTGGGTAGGGCCCACTCAAGAGGGCTTAAGGACTCTATTGAAATTTCTTTAGTTATTTTCATGTGAAGATAGTGATTAGTTAGCATTTCATTTCTTTTGAATATTAATGTAGTTTTTCATGATTAATTTTACTTTATGTCAAGTTATAATTAACTGGTTAGTTACAACAGGCATCATGTAGAAAGATTCAATAGCCTATTGGAACACTCATGGGTGTCTTTCCAAGTCTAAAAAACTTAGATATATTCAATTTGATTATAGTCTATCTTTATTGATGCTTTATAAGACTTACACTATCTTTCTAGGCTGTTTTTTGGCTTCCTGTAGGAGTTTCCTGTAGAAACGGTACAGTTCCTGTAGGACTGTTTTAGATCTCGATTTCAATTTATCTTAATCTTCTTTTCATAAGAACAATAATAAACAATAAAAATACATATGCTTGCTATTAATCAAATGGTTAGGCATAAAATAGCTTGTTTAGTTCATGCATCAGTTTAATTTCCTTTATTACATTTTTTTTTCATACACTAGAATGAGTTCATATTCTACTTTTAGTTTTCTCTTTATGGCTTAGTATGTTTTTTAGATTAAATTTCTTTCTTCTGCAATCTAGATTACTTGCTATTTTAATTTGGTGTGTTATTCAACAGTAGTTTAAAGTTTATTTTTGTCATTTCAATTTCTTGCACCATTTCATGCATTCCAACCCTTGATCAGTTGCATACCTATATTATTTTCAGTACACACTACATATAGATTGCGCAACATCTCTTAAGTTTGTATGAACCCCAAGTTGACAAAGTAAAGTTAGTATCCAAGGATACAATAGTATTATTGTTGTTATTCCTAGGACCATCACTTTTTGGTGTCGTTATCGAGGAGGTGCTAAAATTTGCATATCATTTTCATTTTTGTTTTCTTTTGTGTGACTTGGAGAAGTAAGAAATATACCTTAGTCACAAGGCCAACCTCACTATAAGATTTTTGTAGTGTAAAATCCCAAGTTCTTTCACTTTGTGTGAGTATTGTTAGCCCCTTGTCACACTCTTTTTCATTATATTAAAAAAGAAAAAAAATTACTTTCTTTAATTTCATGAATGACTATACCTAGAGATAGGAAAAGAAAAAAAAAATCCAAAAACCCCCACCCCAAAACAAGTCCAAGCAATCCAAAGATTGGTCTTGAAATACTTGAAAGTTTCTTAGAAAGGGGAGCTAGAGAATTTGAAAATATTTTAGAAGAGGATTAATATCCCTCACCTTGTGCCATGGATGGTGAAGAAGAGATGGTATAAATATTTGATTTTACCATTTGGGAATCCAATGGAGAGACCAAGATGAAAAGTATTAATCTTTATTCCTTACCTCATTTTCACGGGCTTGTTTCTAAAGATCCTGACACATTCTTGTTTGAGTTTGCAGTTATATGCAGAAAATATGATTACACTATTGATGAATAGAAGCTCAAACATTTTGCCTTCTAACTTGAAGGATTAATCTCTAATATGGTTTATGTGCCTAGAGAGAAATAATACCACAACTTGGGATCAAATGAAAAATACCTTCAGTGGTAAATAAAGAGACTATTGTAAAGAAAGGTACACAAGGGATCATATTTTTAGAATGACACAAGGACCTGATGAATCTCTAGAAGACTTTGAAGAGAGTCTTCAGTTAAGTTATAAAAGAGCTTAAAAATTTACTCTGGATGAGGATTTACTCAAGCTTGTCTTACTCATAGGAGTAAGAGAGGATCGCATTGAAACATTGAATCTCATATCCATTAGAGATATCTATCAGTTGGATTATGATGATATCAAAAGAATTTTCAAGAACCATTCAATATCTTCAAGAAACAAAGGTAGGAGCAGTAGAGGTTTGGTACCTCAATCTTCTAACCCTACAAGTCATATAAATAATTAATTAGGAGGGGTAATAAAAGATATGAAAACTGATATTTTTTATTTTGTATCCATGAAAATGGATACTTTACAGATCAAGAAGAAACGAGAGGAAGTAGAGAAGGAATTGGTTGTATATTTCCCTAAAAGCACTAAAAAGCATCCTAGAAATGAGTTCCCTCTATACCTTATAGATGTTTGTGGTATTTGTGAAGAAAATCATCCAATTGACAAATGTCCTTCTTTTCCAGGATTGAAAGCTACATTTCAGAGAGCATTGGAGAATGTGGAATGACTATACTTCATCAATCAAAGGAGGACTAGAGAACCAAAACCCTTCCAAATAGTTTTGAACTTCAATCCTGCTAAAAATTTTGGTGCATATCATATTCAAATGTCTCCTCAACCATGGTATAATCCCAATCCATATCCTTGTACAAATCCAAATATTTAGCAATATCAAGGACCACTAATTCCTCCTCCATACCAATCCCTTCCTAGAATACCTCAAAATTAAAACCCTCAATGGATTCAACCTCTATAGGGATGGAGGGAACCCAATTTTCAGTAACCTTCATTAATACCTCCTCCTTCTCACCCCAATAACACTAATTGGAATAATAAGAAGGGAGGTGAATTAGTATGAGCACTTTTACCACTTTTAACCACAATATATAAACTTAAACTTAATAAAAATTATATCATCAGTATATCATCAATATATCATCAGTATATCATGAGCATATAAACATAAGCACCATCACATCAAGTACAAAGTACACCAAAATTTACGTGGAAACCCAAACAAGAGAAAACCACGGAATACTTTCTTATATATCAAAGAATACATTCATTAGAAGAGCCAACTTCTGAATTATCTAGTTGCAATTGGAAGGAGGCTGTGACCTCCTATTTACAGGATCCAACATGAAGGAAGCTACAACTCACTGAATTATCTGACTCCAACCAAAAGGAGGATACAACCCCGATATTCTCAGGATCCAATCTGAAGGAAGATGCAACTCCGTGAATTCTATGGCTCCAACCAGAAGGAGGCTACAACCCCCTGATTCTCAGGCTCCAACCTAAAGGAAGATCTAAAACCCTAATTCTCTGGATCCAACCGGAAGGAGGCTACACCTCATTTTCTTTCCCCATCCTACTATCCTGAAATATATGTGTAGACCAATTGTCACTAACACAATCACTTCCACTGTCATTGTCACTATCACATCAACCTATAACATGTCAGTCTGTCATTATATCCAACCTGTCACTGTCAACCTATCATATCAACATGTCCAACCTATCACTTTCATCGATACTCAAGTATATCCTCTCATATGGATCATATACCAAGGAAAAATCTCAACTAGATGTCTAACATCACGAACACATGCCTCTACCAAGAATGTACCAAGATCACCAACATACCATCACAAGATATGTGTCTCAACAATGTACCAAATCATGTACATAATAAAAAATATACTAATGATTGTACTATATCCAATTCATTTGGTATAACTAAATTTGGATACTCTATGAAGAAGTTATGACCATTTTACCCAGAACACATGATTGAGACTAGTTTCAAGACTAGCTAAAAACCCTGTTTTCCACAGAGTGTATCTCCGCAAATACAATGACCTAGAAGATGAAATTTATACCACAAATACCTCAATATGTCTTATCAACATCCTCCAATTTTTGTTGTCTAAATCATTCTAGAAATACATTTATAGTTAAAATGGTAAGATGACATGTAAATAACATACCTTAGAACACATCCTCACAATACTTCATCCTCCCTTTGAATTTTTCCCTTCTTCACTTCATCTTCCCTTTGAAATTCCCCTCAAATATCCTTGGTTACCTCAGATAAGAATCACTTACTCACATAGAATATATTCAATAGAATGTGGTGTGAATGTTCTTATGAGTGACTTCTTGAGGTTTATATATACTTTTTCTAGGTAACCTCTTTCCTTAACTTTAGGGTTTCTTGAATTTTATTTTTACAACCACTCTTATCTTTCATTAATTACTTTCAACCAATTAGGGGATTCTTAACCCATATTTGGGGCTTCAAACTTCATGAACTTATAACTCCTCAACCGTGAGGAACCACGTGGCATACCACCTATCACCAATAATGACACAACAAGGACTATCCATATATGAGTGTATTACCTACATTTAAACTATCCTTCTTTTCGATATTCCTCAACCAACTTTGGGTACCATAACCACACCTCTAGGAGTTATGTATACTTCATAAAATTCACTCAACACATATAATGACATCAACCACTCCATCAATGACAACTAACTCACCATCAATCTCGACCACATATCTATGGATTCCAAAATTCTCCATGGGTTGACATCAATCTCTAAGGGTTTACATCAATGACAACCAACTGTCCAAAACAACTTTCCAAACATACCCCCCTCTAGCATTGATGGAAACACCAACATTGATGGCGACATTGATGCTCCAACGCTCATGCTCCCCTTGTGGGCATTGCTCCTCATCAATGTTTCTTACTCTCCCCCTTTGACATCAATGGAAAAACATCTCTCTCCTTGGGACTGTTCCCCCTATCTTCATGCATCTATTCTCTCTCTTTGATTGCATGACTTTGTTCTTTCTCCTCACATGTTTCTCTCCTCATGTTCCTCTTCTCTTGTGACTTCCCCTAAAAGTATACCTTCTCTAAACAATCCTTCTCTGACTTCATGTTCTTGACTTTTATTCTTTTGGTCTTTATATTTCTCTCCCTTTGACATCATGGGAAAAAGGATAACTCCCCCTGTTGTTATGTCTCCCCCTATCTGTATGCTAATGATCTTTCTTTCTTGATTATTTTTCTTCTCTTGATTTCTATGCAAGATGTCGTGTAGATACAAGTAGGGCTACCTATAAGTGTTTCATTTCCTCTCTTCCAATGCTTGCTAATTGTCCATTAGTGCTTCCACTTGTAACTCTCTGACATATATAAAAAGTGTTCATTACTTGATTTCATTAGTCACTTGTCATGCTCATTTGACCATACTTTTCAATGATTTTCTTATGATGATTTATCTTTTTCTTAGTATTTCTCCTTCCCTATTTTCTAGTCCCTTTTATTTATTTCCTTTATGTGACCAACTAATTCCACTGATTCCAATTGTAGATGACATTCTATGTATCTTCTCTGACCCAAGTTATTTGAACCTAATAAGTATCCATATCTATCCATATGTCACTAATTGTTCATAAATTTTTACTCAATTGTCCACAATGTTTACCCATCTATTACTCTGTACTTCTTCTATCTAACTGCTATGAATCTTTCTATGAAAACACTTCAAATTGTTTGAAGTATGGTTCTATGATGTAGCCACTACATCAACTCCCCTTTTTTAATATTCATATTTATTGGGAGTCTCCAAGCCAAATGGCTCAGAAAAATACTCGCTCTGATGCAAAGTAATATTCCTCTTCGTATGTGGATTCATCATCTTCGTTTTCATCCTCTTCCTGAATTCTGACATTTTCTTCCTGAATTTTGACTTCATCATCTTCCTATATTCTTCCATCTTCCTTTTGGCTCATGAATTCATTATGATCTTTCACTACTGTAAATCTTGTGAGTATGATCTTTGAGACCTGGTCTTCATTCGCTTGCTCTTCTTATTTTTTATTTCTTCTCCAAAATTTCTTATATATGACATAAATGTTTTCCTTGATGGGAGGATCTATCATGCTTCTACAATTTCGAGTTATGTGTCCATAGTTGTGGAATTTGTAACATTCAATATTATGTGGAGCCACATAATAATTTATTGCTTGAACATTTCTTTCATAATCCTTGCAATCTACAAATTTATGTCCAAATTTAGTACAATTAAAACAATGACCATAAAATTAATTTACATGCCTAGGAGTGAATGATCTTATTTGTGGTGTAGTCCTTTTGGATTCATGTCTTGGATGATCATGATTGAAGTTTCTTTGTTTCCTGAATGTAGAAGATATTTTGTATTCATTCCTTTCTGATTCTTGTTGGCCATGATTCCTTCCTTGATAAGTTTAGCATAACTCTTTTGTTCTAATGTTTTCATCATGTAGCTTGGACCTTCCTCAAAATGAACATCCTTGTATCCTAGTCCAGATTTGTCATTATATGGCCTTCGACTGTCGAGAATGTTTTCTAACACTTAAGAACTCTTAAATTTCTTGTTGAGCTTGTTAACTTCAACTCTCAATGTCACAATTTCCTTTTCAAGCTTCTAACACTCTTTTTCTTTCTTTATCATTTGGATCTGCATAACTTATTCCTTTCTCTTACCTTCTTCAAGTTGGGTTTTCAAGAAGATGTTTTCTTATTTGAATGATTTGTTTTTCTTCCTTTCTTTATTCATCTTAGTTAAAGCACTGATTAGTTCTGCCTCAAGATCCACTTCACTTTCTTCTTCACTTTCAGAAGTTATTTTCTTATTTTCCATAGCCATAAAGAGTACTCTCTAAGTCACTATTGCTTACATCATCTTCATCAGATGAAGAAATATCTTCTCTTCAGTAGAGATTTTTCTTTAAGACTTTCCTTTTGTTTCTCTTTTGATATTTCTTTTCTTTCTTGGGATCATCTTCTTCATCACTATCTGACTTCTTAGCATAAGGACACTTATTTGCAAAATGACCAATTTTACCACAATTAAAACATTTTAAGGGAAGCATACCTTTGTACTTGTTAGTTCCTTTATTTAAATTCCTTACGAAGTTGGATATTTATTCATCCTCATATGAATCATTGCTATAGCTGCAATTTGGATTTGACTCAGTATTTTTCTTCTTCTTTGTCTTCTTGGATGCTTTGAAGGTTGCTTCTTCTTGGATGGTTTTTCCTGATTTGTTCTCATTTCATAAAATGTAAATATTCCATGTAGCTCATCCATGATTATCGTACTTAGATATGTTCTTTCTTCTAGTTTTGAAATCTTAGGATCAAATATCATTGGAAGAGATCTTAGTACCTTCTGAACAATTATAGATTCATCAAATTCTTCTCTCAATCCTTTAATCATGTTCATTGTTTCATCAACTCATAATAAGTAAGTTGCAATGTCTTTGTCTTCCTTCATTTTCAACTATTCAAATTGACCTTTGTAAGTATGAAGCTTTGTTTCCTCGACTTTGGCATCTCCTTCATAAACATTCTTAATTTTGTCCCAAATTTCCTTTGCAAAATCACAATGCATAACTTTGACATATACTGAATCAACCAGACCATTAAGAATAGAATTTTTAGCCCTTGAATTGTTTTGACTGAGTTTATTTCCATCATTTTGTTGGAGGAGTGTCAAGATCTTTGTATATGTCTACTATTGATTTCCAAACATCAAATCCATGTGATTGTACATATGTTTTCATCCTTCTGCTCCATAATGCATCATTTTTTCCATCAAGCTGTGGTATTCCATTTTTATACATATTGTTCCTCTCCATGATCTACCTTCCAGTGGTTAAATTGTTTCCTGAAGGAACCTACTTTGATACCAGTTGTTGGAATACTGAGAGGGGGGGTGTTTATATCATGAGAACATAAACATAATAAGCATCACATCAACAACATCACATCAAGTACACAATACACTAGAATTTACATGGAAACCCAAATGGAAGAAAACTACACAATGATTTCTTATAAACATAATAAGCTTCACATCAACAAAATCACTTCAAGTACTCAGTACACTAGAATTTACATGGAAACCCAAACGGGAGAAAACTACACAATGATTTCTTATATATCAGAGATTCATTGGAAGCACCAACTTTCCAATTCTCTAGCTGCAATTGGAAGGAGGATATGACTCCCTGTTTATAGGCTCCAACCTTTATATCCTCCAACCTAAAGGAAGCTAGAACTCTCTGAATTATGTGGCTCCAACCAGAAGGAGGCTACAACCCCCATATTACCAGGATCCAACCTGAAGGAAGCTACAACTCCCTGAATTCTCTGGCTCTAACTAGGAGGATACAACTCCCTGATTCTCAGGATCCAACCTTAAGGAAGATCCAACTCCCAGATTCTTCGATTCCAACTGGAAGGAGGCTACACCCCCTTTCCTTGCCCTGTCCTACCACCCTGAAATAGAAGTGTAGACCAACTGTCACTACCATAATCATTGCCATTGTCACTGTCACTGTCACATCAACCTATAACCTGTCAACCTATCATTGTCAACCTATTACATCAACCTATCCAACCTATCATTTTCACCGATACTCAACCAGATCCTCTCACATGGATCATATACCAAGGACACCTCTCAACTAGATGTCCAACATCACCAACACATACCTCTTCCAAGCATGTACCAATATCACCAACATACCATCAAGATATATGTGTCTCAACCATGTACCAAAGAATGTACCAAACCATCAAACTATACCATACCAAAAATCAATTGTGTACTAGAACCCGTACCACAACAAGTTCATCAACCATGCACCAACACTTGTACCAAATTGTGCATCAACCATGCACCATCACCTATCCCAAATTGTGCATCAATCATGCACCATAACCTGTACCATATTCCTCAACCATAAACCATGTACATCAACACCATACCAAGCACCAATCATGTACCATACCATGTATCAACCATGTACATAAACAATATACATCAACACCTATACCATACCATGTACCAACAATGTATCTCAACCAGATACTCAATCATGCCATACACCATGTACCATAGGATATATCAAGAAAGTACCATCAATAGTGTACCTCAACAAAGTACCAAACAAAAAATATCGTATACCAAGTATATGCCTCAACCATGCACCTAATATTCGACTCAAGCATGTGCCAATGCCTAAACAATATACCAAAGACTTGCCTCAAGCATGCACCATAACATCCTCAACATGTAACCCTCAAAACATGCATATAAACATACATGTAACTCTATAACAAACCTATTTTATGTGATCACAGACCTTCATACCTTTCTCAACTTCAGCAGCAAGAGAATAACATCTTCATCAAACTTTACCTTAGTCTCACGGGACTAGTTTTTGGATTAGTTACAAACCCTAACTTTCAACAATCCTAAATCTGTACCTGTAATGAATAAAGGTATGAAACTTGTACCCAATTTAATTCAATATATTCTTTGCAATTCCTCCAAGTTTCACTTCCTGTAACATCCCATAAAAACAGTTATAGCAAAAATGGCAAACCTTGTTGAATTATGGCTTATTCTAGAGAGAGAACTTGTAGATCATGCTACGCTCGGAATATTTGATATATAGATCTTAAAATCATAAAAAAACATACTACATAATGTGTTATATCCAATTCATTTTGTCTCATTGAATTTGGATATTCTATGAATAATTTATAATTTTTTTACTTGGAACACCTGTTTTAGATTAGTTTCAGGACTAGACAAAAACCTTATTTTCCACAGAGTGTATCACCGAAAATACAATGAAACAAAAAATGAAATTTATTCCACATGTACCTAGATATTTCTTCTTAACATCCTCCATTTTTTGTTGTCTAAATCATTCTCAAAATAAATTTATAGCAAACATGGTAATATGACCTATAAATAGCATACCTTAGAACACATCCTCACAAGACTTCATTCTCCCTTGGAATTTCACCCTTCTTCACTTCATCTTCCCTTTGAAATTCACTTCAGATCTCCTTGCTTACCTTAGATAAGAATCACTTACTCACATATAATATGTTCAATATAATGTGTGTGTGAATGTGCTTATGAGTGACTTCTTGAGGTGTATATATACTTTTTCTGAGTAACCTCTTTCCTTAACTTTAGGGTTTCTTGAAATTTCTTGATACAACCACTTTTCACTTTCATTAATGACTTGCAACCAATTAGGGTATTCTTAAACCATCTTTGGGGCTTCCATATGGGCTTCTTAATCCATCTTTGGGGCTTCCAACTTCATGACCTCATAACTCCTCAACCGTGAGAAACCATGTGGCACACCACCTATCACCAGAAACAGAATGACAAGGACTATCCATCTATGAGTGTATTACATGCATTTACATTGTCCATTTTCATATTCATTAAACAACTTTGGGTACCATAACCACACCTCTGAGTTGTCATGTAGACTTCATCAAATGAACCCAACACATCTGCTGACATCAACCACTCCATCAATGAATTCTCCATGGGTTGACATCAATATCTAAGGGTTGACATAAGTTACAACCAACTATCCAACAAAAATAGTGTTCCTCCTAAGAAGCCTCATCTACCTACTTAATCTTCTCCAAATATGAATAACAAACAAGTTCAACATGTATACAATAGTGAAACAACTTATTAGACTTATTCTTTAGAAGTGTAAGAGATAAATATCAGATCAGGAAAATTCTTATAACAAAAACTAGAGCTCATAAAATATGTAGAATATGAGAAAGAATATATTACCCCATCCCATCCATAAACCCCTCGTTATCATGAAAGATTAATTGAAAATAAAACTTATGCATATGAAGAGAAAGAACTTTTAGGAGAACTCAAGAGTTTGTGCATAAAGATACCCATATTACAATCCATAAAGGATGTTCCCATATTCAATAGAATCATCAAATAAGAGTGCATCAAGAGGCAAAAAAGAAAAGGAAAAGATGCCCCCACCATAAATGTTATAGGACAACTAGATGACCTTATGCTTGGGAAGTTAATTGTACCTAAGTACCTGGATCCAGAATCGTCTTAGTGAATTTTCACATCAACAAAACCTTGATCCATAATACTCTCATATATTTAGGGGTTTCCATCAATGTTATGACCAAATATACTATGTTCAAACTCAACCTTCAGGGATTCTTGAGAGATACTCTCACTATCCTTCAACTTGCAGATGTATCCGCAATCAAACCTTAAGGGATGTTGGAAGATATCATAATCTCTATTGATTCTTGGGAGTATCATCTAACTTCTTAGTCCTTCAAACCAAGTCTCAATTCAATGGATACCCTCTTAATTTTGGGAGTCCTTAGATGGCAATAATAGATGCATACATTGGTTGTCAGGCAGGAAACATGACTATAAATGATGGCCAATCCCAAAAGAATAATGTTATTTATCCTCTTTCCCAACCTTTTATAACAAAAAATATTTCAATGTGGGTGTAAAAAGAAGGATATATGACACAAACAACTGCCTATCCCATCTACACGATCAATACAGCCTTGGCTAGTAGTACAATTGATGAGGACACTTTCCTTGAAAATTTTATGCAAAACCAATATCCCCGTGATGTGAAAATGGAAGGGATAAATGATGAGAACATATATGAAATTTCCACTAAAAATAAAAAAGAATTATGGGAAGTATTTTTCATTACTTATATTGAAGATCCATCTGTCAAAACCATAGAGATCAACCCTGCAAAAATGCTACAAATCAGGAATAAACTTACTAGTCAACAATAAAAAAAATTATTAGATGTGCTAAAAATAAGCATTGAAGCTTTTGTGTGGGATTATAAGGACATGAAAGGCATCTATCCTTCTATTTGTACTCACCATATTTATATCTACAAGGATTGAAAAAAATTTAGGCATCCCCAAAGAAGGATGAACCCTGCAATGAAAGATATGGTTAAACAAGAACTTCAAAACTTGTTAGATGTCACATTCATATATCCAATTTCAAATACTGAATGGGTATCTCCTCTAGTTATTGTTCTGAAAAATAATAGGGAATGGAGAATATGTGTGGATTACTGAGAGTCAAACAAGGCTACAATAAAGGACCATTTTCCCTTACCCTTCATTGACCAAGTCTTGGATGTCTTAGCAGGTATTCTCTCTCCAGGTGAAGCGCAACATAACAATTCCATCATTGAAATAATATATCAAAGAGTGACTTAAGAGTTTGTTAAAACATACAATTGATCCAAGAAGCATTTGAAGTACAAGGAATCAAGTTCTAGCTATAATTATAAATGCTCGGCAAAACAAAGAGAGAGAGATCCATCTCATCATTGTGTTTTCATTTGTGAGTACACTATTTTCTTTTGAAGAATTTCCCTTCTTTTTCCCAATATTTGATCATAGAGCTTTATTGGTTTATTGCTTACTAGTAAAGTCAATCCCTCATTTATTTTCTCCCTCTCTTCTAGGTCTTCTACTATATTTGGTCCATGAGAGCCCCATCCCAATCCATTTGGATGAATGCATTCATTTTATTGTTTAAGTATCATAAATATTATGTTGTGCTTTAAGAAGACATTTTATCCGAACTTGAACAATCTATGTGTAATATTGTTTTAAAGACTATCACAGAGAGCTATTCCAGGAGTTCATAACTTTTGTGATTTCTTAATTTTATATATGCATGAGATATCGAGTATGTTTCTCCTAATCATCTTATGATATTAAATGAATGAAATCATTTGAAGACCTCTATTTTTGGATCACCAATCTATTTTCTATCTTATGAGTCTTGCTTCGAATCTTTTTCTTCATTACTCAAATGAACAAATTTGATGGAACGGGTGTAGTTATCTTGTATATTTCAATTAAGGTTGTTATTTTTTCTTCTATAACTAATATGTTATCCTTTTAGTTATTTTACCACCTGGTCCACTCATAGGTGTAGATGATATGAATGTTTAAATTTGTTGTTTGAATAAGTATATTGAAAATTTAAGTGAGAAAAAGGAGTACCAGGCTCTATAAAAATGAAGAGGGTATATTAATTAAAAAAATTAACAATAACCTACAAGGTTTACTCTTTTCCTTAACGGGAAAAGATATAAAAAAACTATTCATAATGTTGAGAATTACTCATTAGATTCTTGTATAGAAGTCAACTATAGAGACCCTACTTAATTAAATACAAAATTTAATACAATTAACATATAATTTCCTTCTCATATGTAAATTATTCATTCACATCATAAGCATAAATATTCTGCAGAAATTAAAATCTATCTACAGCATGAAAATAACTCAACAATTCATAATAAAATACATGTTTTTGATGCTAATTATCGTCGATATGGCCGTCCCTTCTCTACTGCCTTGCCTAGCCTAATGCACTGATCAACTCTGCCCAAACGGACTAACCTCCTAGCCAGCTAGGAGCAGCCTGTCCGACTCCCTATGCAAGATACCAGATATATAAAATATGTAGAACAGAAATAAAATGCTAGTAATGGCAGAATAACAGTAAAATATCCAGCATAATCTTCACAATACACA
>ML808480.1:200150-213351 GCA_009831015.1 Picea engelmannii | reverse complement strand
AATTCTTATTAAGATTTGAATTCCTCAAAACTCTTTTAGTGGATAGATAAAGTAGATGATCCTTACTATAGTAATATGATATCTTAATATCTTGTCCATATGGATAATTACCCTATTATTTACTTTTTTAAACATCATCACTAGCATATCCAAACAAATAGAAAAAGAGGGCGTGCCCACCAAATTTTGGGTCAATTGGATAGATTCCTAGTATAATAGGCAATGTTTCAAACTTGGTAGGCCATATTAGCTAAAATCTTACCCTTCACTGGATCTAGCCACTGGTTGATCCTTATCTCATGGAAAATTAATGTCAAGCAAAGATTGAAACCCTTAATATTCAAAAAGTTTTGGATGGATCATCTTGATTTCATGCAAAATATTGAACACTAGTGGCAAGAAAGATCATATATGCATGGAATGAAGATGTACCAATTTCAATAGAAACTAAAGCACATTAAGGAAAGAATAAAAAAATGGAATAAATATGTCTTCGATAATATCTTCAAGGAGAGGATGAAACTAGAAAAGGAACTATAAGTAGCACAAACATTCATCATTCAAAGAGGATAATCATACAAGCTACAAAACAAGGAGGACCAACTCAAAATGGTGATAAACTAGAGAGACAAACAAGAAGAAGTATCATGGAAATAGAAATATAGAATTCAATGGATAATGGAAGGAGATAATAAAACTCATTTCTTTAACAACTCTCTCCTCAAAAGAAGAATTAAAAATCACATTGTAACCTTAAGGAATACATCGAGAGAGAAATTGGAACAACATGAAGACATTGAAAATGAGTTGACAAATCCCTTTAGTCAACTATTACAAGAACCAATAGAATATCAAGAGGAAAAGATCCATACAGTCACCATTTCTATTACGACCTTAGTATTCCTTGAAAAAAAAATCAGTTTCACTTGCCCAACATCTATGGAAGAGGTGGAAGAAACTGTGAAAGAGATGGCCACAGGTAAATCACCACGACCAAATGTATTTACAACTGACTTCTTCCATACCTACTAGAAGATCATTGGTAAGGATATATGGGAGTTAGTTTAGGAATCAAGAGTATTAGGTATGATCATCTAGGATTCCAATGCAATATTCATCACTTCGATCCCAAATGAGAGGGATGTGAATATGGAATATAAGATTAGGATTATTTCTTTATGAAATGTGATTTATAAAATTATTACAAAAGTAATTGCTAATTGGTTAAATCCAATTTTAAATAAGATCATATCTCCAGAGTAGGCATGGGGGCTCCACCTTGTTGACCAATATCTTATCATGTTCATTCATAAAGGGGGTTTTTAAATCATGAAAAATAAGTTCAATATATTATAGGTGTGGGGGGGAATGTAGGGTACATGGGGTTTTATAGGTATTGGGGGTTATAAAAAGGGGTATCTAGTAAGAACTAAGGATATCTAGTAAAAATAGGGAGTTTGTTTACTAGAAATATGTGTTGGAAATATTATTTTCATTGGTGTCAAAGATAGAGGAAGACTATAGATGTCCAAGATAAAGATTGCAAGATGGAGATTATTAGAAATATTGTTTTTTGGATTTTTGATGCTCGGTTTGGATACCCTATATTTGAAGGAATTTTAACTATAAATACCTATCTCAAATGGGAGCATATTTTATATGGTTGGAAATATTATTTTTAGACATTTCCAATGGTATATGGCACTCCCTCTAACTCCTTAGGAATGAGGAAATATGAATTTTTTTGTTAGACAACCCAACCAAAAAGTCTAGGTCGGCCCTAAAAGTGAGCATAAAAACACTATAAATACAAGATATATGATTGCATTTGAAGAGAATCCAAGCAAGAATATCAAGTATGATGTGCGCAATAGAAGCTAGAGAGTATTCTTTGGGTTTAAAAGTGTGAAAGAGGATTTTTTTTGGATTTTTAAGGGTGCACTATGATTTAATAAGGTCTATGATGTTGCAAATTAAGTTATTTTGAGGTTGTGATGCTGCAATCTTGGATTATATTATGGGAATGATGCTACTAGGTTTTCTAGGGCATGAAGGCTAAATTTGACTAGGGTTTGAATCAATCTCTAGGGTATGAAGCAAAGAGAGGTACTAGAGAATGAGAGTTAATGGTATGATGATGCTATGAAATAGATGAAGTATGAATCATGGAGGTGAATTTAGAAGTGATATGTGTCTAAATATCTTAGGTTGGTGTCCATATAGGTCTTACTAAGTTGGTGCTCAACTAAAGAGATTGGTGTCTCTAGTAGGCTGGTTCCTACATAATATATTATTGAGTTGGTGCTCAGTCAAAGAGATTGGTGTCTCCAGTAGGTTCCTACATAATATATTGCTAAGTTTGTGCTCAACTAAGGATATTGGTGTCTCTAGTAGGTTGGATCTTGCAATTTTTGTAACAGTAGGTTGGTGCCTACAGACATTTATAAAGATAAGTTTTTTTTTCTCCCACAAGGGTTTCCAAGTTAAACTCTATGTACCGTTATTTGAGTTTAAATGAATCTATTGTTCTAAAGTTAATGATTGATTGATGAATTATCAATTAAAGTAAAAAGTAACTTATACTGATTCACCCCCTTCTTAGTATAAGCATAATTTCAACAAGAGGTATTGTAAGGGGGGTTATACAAAAGGATTTTGGGAAGCATTTATCAATATTTATTGAAATTAGGGGTATTTTTTAATATCCCATGAACACACATGATATGACATATTGTTGGCCCTTGACCAAGTTTTGGGAGATCCTTGGTCAAGTTGACCTATTTTGGGACTTCGACAGCCTATCGAAGGAGGAGTGCAAGACGAAGTAGAGATCGCAGGATCTCAGCCCCTTTTTGGGTCCTTTTTGAGATTTGGAATTATGTAATAGGTATGGAAGGTCGACCCATGGGTTTACTCATGTTTAGGCCTATTTTGTAAAGTATAAATAGATGTCTAGGCAATGTAAGAAAGGAGAAGTTACAAATGGCTAAGTGCTAGATCTATGTGATCGAAGGATTGTAAGTGTTTTGTGCATACTATGTGAGACTTCCAGAGCTATGTGCAAGTAATTGTAAGAAGGTTTGGTGCTTTACCCTAGCTCGAAGAAGGAGGATCTGGCAGAGTACACATAGATCTCTTGTCTTCCGCGGAGTAGGATTTTGATGCTATGTGCCTGTGAGAATCTTGACAAAGATAATAAAGAAGAAGAGTTGGTGGATGTAGCCCCAGGGTGGGGGTGAACCACGTATATGTTGCGTTTCTCTACTTTGTGCAATGTGTTGATTTGTTTATGTATTTACTTGTTAAGTGCTTTGATATAGATAGATAGATCTGTTTATTATTTGTGCTAATGATGTTTATGGATGTTAGATCTGACTTATTTGAATGTGTGTAGTGCTTGAATCTGATAGATCTAATCAACCTCTCTATAATAAGTTCTTAGATACATTAGATCTGAATGAATGATGTGATGCTCTGTTTTATATGCAGAGTAGATAGTGGTTAAATATTGATGAATTTTCGGTGCTAAGTGCTCTATTAAGTATTACAATCACAGGTCTGTGTCCCAGCTAAGGTTGCATACACCTGAGTCCTGCAACCACCCTTGCCTCTACCTCGGGTGAGACTTCATCTTCTTCGCAGGTGTTGCCGAAAGGGATGATAATTAGGGTTTTGTTGGTGCGTTGTTGTAGCGTTGAACCCTGGGTCTGCCCCTGTGCCAATAAATGGTTCCATTGCCGGGACCTGAAACTATGATTGTTGGGAACTGAGGAAGAAGAAGCTTTGTGCAAAGATCCAAACCTGAAACTGTGATTGTTGGGAACTAAGGAAGAAGAAGCTTCATGCAATATCTGTGTGTAGATTTGTTGCCCTAGTGTGCAACATTCTACTTGACCTGTGAAGCTCTGTGCCAAGAAAAGAGGTCAAATATGAAGAAAAGAGGTAAGATCTACAAGCTCTGTGCTCTGATAAAGGTAATAATATTGAAAAGTTCTAGATCTGAAAGCTTTGTGCTCTGTAGAAGTAAGATAAGTGGAAATTTTTGTTTCAAAAGTATGGATCTAGGCATGTTTGATAGATTATATCCTAGCTTGAAAACTAGAAATGAAATAAGATTTGATATGAGTAGATCTGATAAGAATAGTGAAAAATATGTTATACCTATGCATAGAAAGAATGTTTGGACTAACCAGTGGATGCAGGATCCTAGAAACAAATGTTTGAAGGTTTGCTACTATGACCCTAGCGCGCAGTATAGAAAGAGATGAGAATCATTTAAAAGAAAGAGAGGATTAACCCTCTATTACAGTTGCAGAAAACTAGGACATATTGCTAAGGAATGCCCCGGGAGAAGACCTAGTTGTCTTTGTTGCAAAGCTATGGACCATGAAATATTGGATTTCCCTAGAATGATTTCTAAGCTTGAAGAAATGAACATGAGACAAGAAAACCCTAAGGCAGATCTAGAAATGGAAGAACCCCAGAATGAATCAGAGAAAGTATTACTACAAATGAAAGACACCTTGAATGATCACCAACATGTCAGTTTATGAGAGGTCTTCAAAGAAAAAGAATGCCTTGAAGAAAGAATAGGAGACTTCGAAATTGACTGTGTTCTATATCAGGAAACACGGGTGAATATAATGACAAAGCAAACTTGGGAAGCTATAGGAAGGTCTGTTATGATTCCTTCACTAGGAGGAATAGGAATATTCAAAGGAAATATGATAAACCTATGTGGAAAGCTCACCCGGATACCTATGAATTCCAATGGGACTTCGACAGAGGGAGATTTTGAGATTATTAAATTTATTGAGAACAACGCCCCATTTACCATGTTACTAGGAAAACCTTGGATTGAAAGAGATCAGGCCAAAAGGAAAGAAGGAGAAGAAGTTTTAGAGCAGAAGAAGCAAGAGTTAAAATATTTCATGACTAGAAGGATCGCACACTTAATTGAATAAAATAAGAACAAATCGAAGCTATTTAACACCAGAGACCTGGATATCGAAGTTGCAAGAACACTAGACGAACCACAGAAGATTGAAGTACATGTTCTAGATAAAGAAGAAGTATCACCCTCGAATCTTAGGAAAGAATCTCAACAATGTGAAGTAACTATGCCAAAAGAAGATAAGAATCATAATGGAAAAAGGCATACCGAGATGAATCTCACTGGAAAGAAAGATAGAAATTTGAGTAAGAAGAGAGCTAAGATCGACAAGTTACAGAAGGTTCCAAAGGGAACTTCACAAACGGAAAAATTGCAAAACTAGAGCTTCGTCGGGATAACAGAACAACGTCACACGAGACTTTGCCAGGGCGAAGCAATATAGTCGTTGGCACCAATATAATCGTTTGGTCAACCCCCCTGAACAGGTAGAAAGGAATTTATGGTTCACCACCAGACCATTGGACCGTGCCATAATGGACAGAAGAGAGTTAATGAAGGCTTCTCGACCGTTGCAAGCAATCTGTTGCCAAGTTATCTATTTATCCCATTGTGCCATGCACTAAGAACACTTTTTCTAACCATGAATCTGATCCCGTGGACTTGTTGATTTTACACAGTGATCATTGCGCTATTTCCCTCTATCCTATTGCAGTATCTAAGTTACTCCTCGAACCCGAATATTTCCAACCTGAGCGTGTATGTCAGACGAGTTCAGGACTACAGAGAAAGTTGTCGAAGAAGTTTTGATCGACCTCATGACTGAAAGAGTCATGTCGATGTCTGCAGGTATACAAGCTTCATCGACTAGAATGATGCAAGGATCTAAAGCGACTGCTCGCAAATTGGGGCCATCTCAACCATCAGAAGAAAAGAGAACCAAGCATAAAGACGACCTTGCAAATGCAAAACTGATTCCAACCATATTGCCCGATTTCACCCCACCTCTGGCTAGTGCGGTGAATCGTGATAACGTTCCATGTGAATTCAAGTACACCATGGTCATTATGTACCTCTCGAAGGGGATACGCGCAGTTCGAGAAGAGAAGGATAAGATCAAGCATTGAAGTTCAACAACTTCAACCTTGATAGCAAGATATATGGTATGCTCTCCCCATACAAGTACCTAACCAGAACTAAGGGGAAGAATTCAAATATAATGCCCCAGTCATGGACGATGAACCTCACGCAGTCTACCCTGCTGAATGTCATGAATATCCCACACTTCGGAAGACACCAGGAAGTCAACGCATGTGTCAAGATGCTACTGTCGTGTTACCATGGAGGATACTTATGGCTAGATCACCGCTTATAGTTGAACCAACATTGATCCAGAGGATCACAGGACTGAGTATGCAAGGACCCGAACCCCAAGACTTTTATCCAAGAAAAGTCGCAGATAACGCACTCACACAAAAGATCAAGGATACATATGGAAACGTTGAGAAGGGAACAAGAGGATACAAGGTAGATTCCATCCAGAGTGGTGCATTGCACCTAGCATGTCAACTGATAGATGGAAATTTAGTAAGGAATAACTGAATTACGCAGGTCACTGGATTTTTTGTTGACCTCACAGGGAAGTGCATGGAAGGCCTACGGATGAACTAGGTGAAGTACCTAGTTAACCAGTTGGAACTAGATTGTCGAGAAGCACAGGATCAGGGTTATGAATTTCATTTCAGCTGGCTTCTGGCCCTCACTGTATTTTTTTCCTAGGAGATGTCGGAAGGAGAAACCTTCCCCGACAGAGCCATTTGAATTGCTTGCTACGAAGTTCGTTACCCTGTGGTATTCAACTGATATGAACAAACAATGGCAGTCGAATGTTATGTTTCATACATAATACCTCCAGCTAAAGAGAGCCATCGAAGCCGAGCCTCACATGACTCTGAACACATTAAAAAATTTCTGACCCTTGATGAAGTTCAGCATAGATTGACACTTCATCTAAATTACAGTGTGAGCATATGAACATAAAGAGTAGCTCGAGTAATATTATAAGCTTATAAAAGAAGACCTTGAGGAAATCACTAAGGAATATTCCACTGACCTCCTTATCCTCGCCAACCCCATAGATATATATGATCTTGACATCCCAGAGGACACTCATAAAGAACATAATACACCCAGAACTAGCAGAAAGAAGAAGACAGAGGAGGTCCAAAAATTAAGCAGCACCTCAGCGAAGATCGCGTCCATGTCACCTGAACGAGGGGGTGGTGATGAAGTAGAAGCTGAAAATAAGCCCAACGAAGTAACACCGCCTAGAGATGAGGTTGACCCCTTGAAGAAGAGGAAGGTTTCCCCCCCGAAACCTTCTTCCTGGAAGAAATCAAAAGCCACCATGATCAAGATGCAGACTGTCTTCACCTCCAACGACTTTGACTTCATCATAGCAGCCCTGAATGATGCTTCACTGGAGATAACAGAGAAATAAGGAGTGAAGCAGGAAGAAATGTATGATAGGATTGAATTCAAGCTCTGAGGGGTATAATAGGCCCTTTAGTCCACCCATGAAGTCTCCACTGCGCCTTTGCCATCGGGAGAACCAGAGTTGGGAGACGAGCCATCCCAACTCCACTGACTAGCTGAGATAGTCGAAGCTCGCCTTCAACGAGCACAAGAGGAAATAGAAAAAGTCACCTGGGCTTTGGCGAAAGTACAAGGTGTAATTGTAGAGCAGTTTCGAGATGTAGAACAAGAAAATATTTCTCTCCAAGAAAATTTCAATGAAGAAAAAGCACAGATACAGCAAGGAAAGGAACAATTTCTTGCGGAACAACTCGATGTGAAAGAAGCGGTCAGCAGAGCACTTTTCTCTATGACAGTCGTAGAAATAAAGGCAAAGGATCGAGTCACTTAGCAAGTAGAGAAGCTCATAGAATTTATCTAGTAGCTACAACAATGCATTGCAGACTTAGAGCTCTACGCAATACCCGAGACTCCACAAGATGTAAGGAATCAAAGAGAAGAAACTGCTCGAAGCAGAGTTGAGAGAATAAAATCCCTTGCTATGGAATGTAATAAACTTATTGATCATAGTGCCCAGAACTACAAGCAACTCACTATGAATCTAGAACTGAAGGCACTAGAGTTGCAGCTCGAAGAGGCGAAGTATCAAGCCGAAATGATACAAGTGCAGCTGAAGCCCTTGTCAGTTGTGGAAAGAATGAAGCACTCCCAAGAGAAACACACTGCCCAACAACAAATCCACACTATCCAGAGTAGAGTTATGGAAGTAACTCAGAGGCTCCAACCTATATAGTATACGGCCTACCAATTGTTCACAGAGGTCGAAGGCCGAGGAGAAGAATTGGAGCAGGTTGTCACTATAGTTGAAAAACGCCTAGAGGGACCTATGAATGAGGTAGTCATCCAAGAGTTTGTTGCATAAGAGGTCATGACACAACAAAAAGTTGAAGGAGATCGATCCAAGCTCGAGTCTTTCGAAGTAGAAATACCCATATCAGAGTGACTAGGGACGAGTCATGGGTGATTGTTGGGGGCATGTTGATCCTTGACCAAGTTTTGGGAGATTCTTGGTCAATTTGACCTATTTTGGGACTTCGACAGCCTATCGAAGGAGGAGCACAAGACAAAGCATAGATCATGGGATCTCGGCCCCTTTTTGGGTCCTTTTTGGGATTTGGGATTATGTAACACGTATGGGATGTCAGCTCATGGGTTTACACATGTTTGGGCCTATTTTTTAAAGTATAAATAGATGTCTAGGCAATGTAAGAAAGGAGCAGTTACAAATGGCTAAGTGTTAGATCTATGTGATCGAAGAATTTTATGTTCTTTGTGCATACTGTGTGAGACTTGTAGAGATAGGTGCAAGTAATTGTAAGAAGTCTTGGTGATTTACCCTAGCTCGAAGAAGGAGGATCTGGTGGAGTGCATGCAAATATCCTGTCTTCTAAGGAGTAGGATTTTGATGCTATGTGCCTGTAAGAAGATTGACAAAGATAATAAAGAACAAGAGTTGGTGGACGTAGCCCTAGGGTGGGGGTGAACCATGTATATGTTGTGTTTCTCTGCTTTGTGCAATGTGTTGATGTGTTTATGTCTTTACTTGCTAAGTGCTTTGATATAGATAGATAGATCTATTTATGCTTTGTGCTAATGATGTATATGAATGTTAGATCTGACTTATATGAATGTGATTTGTGCTTTAATCTGCTAGATCTAATCGACCTCTCTATAATAAGCGCTTAGATACATTATATCTGAATGAATGATGCGATGCTCTATTTTATCTATGGAGTAGATAGTGGTTAAATATTGATGAACTATCAGTGATAAGTCCTCTATTAAGTATTACAATCACAGATCTGTGTCCCAGCTAAGGTTGCAGACACCTAAGTCCTACAACCACCCCTTCCTCTACCTCAGGTGAAACTTCATCTGCTTCGCAGGTGTTATCGAAAGGGTTGATAGTTAGGGTTTTGTTGGTGCATTGTTGTAGTGTTGAGCCTTGGGTCTGCCCCTGTGCCAACACATACGTTCACTGAGTGAAGGCCCCATGAGAACAGGGAGGCTTTGTAGAGGGAAGACACATTCTTAATGGGATAATTTTATATCTTGAATCAATCCACTCCCTAAAAATGAATAAGAGACATTGAATGATGATTAAACTTTATATGTCCAAGGCATATGATTTCCTAAACTGGACCTTCATCCAAAGTATGTTGTCTTCTTTTGGCTTCTATCAATATTGGATGCATTGGGTCAAGAACCTGATCTCCTACACCTTTTTTTTATATTTTGATTAATGGAAATACATCTTCCACCTTCAACCCATCTAGAGGGATTAGGTAGGGGGGTTCACTTTCTCCTTTCTTATACATTATCATAATTGAAGGATTGTAAGTATTTATCAAGTCATCTATGGAAAATGGAAATATCAAAGGGATTTATTTCCACCATAATGCTACCCACCTGTACCATCTAAAATTTGTAAATGACATTATTTTTATGGTTCAACCTATGTTTAGATAATATTTATCCTTCAAGTCTATTCTTTATTTTTTTATGAAATATTTAGGAGCCCTCATCAGCCATTCCAAGTCCCCAAAAATTGTTTTTCAATACTCCTTTGTTAATTCAACATAACATCTCCAACATCTTTGGCTTCTAGAGGGATTATATTCCCTATATATACCTAGGAGATCCTTTTTTGGACAAGGCCCTCTAGAATGTATCTTGGGAATATATGCTAATATAACTTGAAGCTAATATCACCAGTTTGACTTTTCACTTTCTCACCATGCTTAGAAGGATCCTACTCATCAAATCAGTGCTGTATTCTATGCCCCGATATCTTTTGTATTCCCTTGCAAATTCAATGAAAATAATCAAGTGTATTTTTAATTTACAATGGGCCTTCCTCTGGGGGGATTCCACCAAAGAGAGTAAATGGTCATTAGTGGCCTAGGATAATATTTGTGTTGAAAAGGAGGTTGGAGGGATAGGCGTCATAGATCCTCTACTTATGGGGAAATCCTTGGCAGTGAAAACTTGGCGGAGGTGGTTGAAAGATGAAGGATAACTATGGGAAACAATATGGCGAGCCAAGTATGTGGTCAAGATCTTGAATTAAGAGTTGGTGTGTATGGGCGGTGAGCATCTAAGATCATTAATAGTGTTCAATGTTTTAAGAAATAGGAATTTGGTTTAGGCACATTGCTTTTGTGAATTTCCAAATGGTCATTTTGATATCTTCTAGGAGGATGCTTGGGAGCATGAACCCATCTTTGGTAGGTAAGAACTCTTCCAACAAGTTAATTCCTCCATGAGTCAAAAGGGATGGACAAAGTTGTGTCATTGTTGGGTAGAGCATGCTAGTACAACACAAGTCACAAAAATATAATGGAAAACATGTGAATGTGGCCAACAACATGGAAAATAGGAGCTTGAAAGGAAATGGAGCCTCAACTACAATTGAGATAGATAACTTTCAATATGGGATAGAACATTTTGAGATGGAAAAGGTATGTTGATGGAAATTTTAAAGTTAATCAAGCCTATAGGATAGTTGTAGGGGTGGATATCACAGAAAAGAGACAAATTTGGGGCAAAGTTTAAAATCCTTATCTATTGATCTAAAAAATATCAAACGAGTTATGATACCAACTTGATCCGAAATATTGTTAGGATGTTTAGACACTTAGTATTTAGTTAATATCTACTTGGTATAATGTGTCATTAGGTAAAAGTGTGTTTCTTAGTGTGTTTATTTAGTATGCATTTGTAGTTAGGAAATCTAATGGTCACGATATGTTCCTGACATAGAGTGATCTGACAGTTCATACTCTCCTTGATCTTAACGGAAATTGATCTATGGCTTAAAACCCAATTGGTCCATTATCTCTATTTAAAGAGCATGGAGGGTCATTTTCCAATGATCAATTATGAGAAACTCTCTTGTAAAATCTCTCTATAATCTTTTTCTTTTGCATTAATAAACTGCTCCAAGTGGCCGCATTGGATGGGATCGTGGATGTTTCCCTGTAGGGGTTTTACCACATGAAAACATCGGTGTGTTGATATTTGATCTGGTTGTGTGAGTGGTTATTGAAGGTGTTCATCCTCTGTTGGAATACATGTGTTGTTGAACATGGTATTATAGACTATTTGAAGA
Organism: Picea engelmannii; assembly: GCA_009831015.1. Taxonomy (NCBI): domain Eukaryota; kingdom Viridiplantae; phylum Streptophyta; class Pinopsida; order Pinales; family Pinaceae; genus Picea; species Picea engelmannii. The sequence continues at coordinate 201,754 of ML808480.1, read as the reverse complement.
CCGACTCCTGTTGTAGATCGAGATCATGAAACCAAGTTTCTTCATCTCCATTTTCTATCATTTACATACATTTCTGGGCTGAGAGGATTATTCCATTATGTCCAGAGCACGTGTTTCATTCAGGAACACTTTTCATTTCACTCGAAAAGGTTTTTGTTTTCCCAAGATACGACCATTACAGTCAAATCCAGAGGTATAAAACTTGAATACGCATTTTTTAAATTTTTGGAGTGTAGTATTTTGGTTTTATTTCAGTTTTGTATTATTTATTTCTGGGTTTCTACTCTTTTAGATCTGTGTATTCTATTTTCCCCACACCCTGTGCATTCTCGGTAAATCAAAAACAGATAGGAAAAGGTGCATCTTCTAGGTAAGCTAATCGAGATCTAACCCTTGTCATCAAGAAGCAAAATTTTTTTCTTGTGTGAAAAGAGTTTTTTTTAGCACGCTCTCCAACAAAAACAACAACCCCAATCCTCCTTCTGAACATTACAATATGTTTTTCTACATCATTTGGTTAAAAGTTGCCTTATTAAGTAAGAGGTCTTGAGTGCAAGTCTCTCTTTTGTTACTTTTTTTTTGAAAAAGTTCATGCTAAAATTGTAAAGTGTATTTCACTTCAAGTATAAAAGTGAATCACTATAAGTAGCTTTAATATTTTATCTTGGAGTTATTTATTTTGCATGCAACTTTTGTGTTATAAAGTAACTTCATTGTAAAAGTGGGTCACTTCATAAAGCAGCTTACACTATCACGTGGTCATTTGTTTACTATTTATGCCTTTTTTTTTAAAGGGTATAACTCTCACATTTGAAGTCTATTTTCAGTGTTGTTTTTTTTTAAACCACATAACTTTTCGAGCTCTTTCCATCCATATCATCAGTTTCAGTTTTTAAATCCATATTATTTGTATATTTAATATGGCTTCTACAAGTAGTGTTTTTCTTACCAGCGCCAACTACTTCCAATGAAAATATCATATGGAAGATTTATTAAGAAGTAAAGGCTTGTACCAGATTACCTTGGGAAAGGAAAAAGAACCCACTGATGATGATAAGAAATCCAAATGGGCTAATAGGAATGACGAAGCACATGGACTAATCAAAATGTCCATCTCTCCTGATTTAAGGTACCACCTTCAAGAAATTTATGATCCCGAAGAAGCTTGGGAAAAGATTGAATCTGTGTTTGGTAAACTCAATATTATTCGAGCACAACAGTTATAAAATCAAGTACTAACCTCAAGTCCAAGTGATTTTTCTTGCCTTGGAGACTATCTATCTAGGTTTAAAACACTCAAAATTTTATGTGAATAATGTAAGATAAAAATGGAGGAAGAGCATTGCATCTATCTTATTCTTTCTAAGCTAGGTAGTGCATATTATGTGTTTGTATATACCTTTTATGCCATGAGAGAGGATCTAGGGAAAGCTTATGAAAACCCCACTCTTGAGTCCTTTTGTGCTGCTTTGATTAGAGAGGAAGATAAGCATGTACAACTTGGAGTGATCAACACTGCAGGTACCTCAAACAAAGCCTTAGTTTCCTAGTAGAAAGATAAACCCAAGTATCCCAAGAAGCAACATCCTAACTACAACAAAAAG
>ML808480.1:115395-199152 GCA_009831015.1 Picea engelmannii | reverse complement strand
CAAGAAAATATTTTTTGGTGATGATAGATCTCTTAGTGTTGAAGGATATGGAACAGTTCAAGTAGAAAATGGTCATTTCAATGATGTATTATGTGTTCCAAGTCTTTCTTGTAACCTTCTATCAGTATATCAAATCACTCATTAGGTGGAGGAAAAACCGTAGAGTTTTCACCTCACCAAGTTGTAATCAAGGATCTACAAGATCTTCATAATGTTCTTGCAATTGGAATTTCTAATGATATTACCAGGTTGTACAAATTTGACAACTTTGGGTCATCATCTTTTTCATCAGTTTTTGTTGTTCTTAGTGATGACTTGAGCAAACTATGGCATGAGCGGTTTGGTCATCTAAACTATCGTTCATTGCAGCAACTATGTAATCAAAATATGGTGACTGGTCTTCCTCTTGTTTCATGCAGAGATGGTGTGTGTGCCAATTGTGTTCATGGAAAACATCATCGGGATAGTTTTGACAAACGTGCCTCTTGGCATGCCTTGCATCCTTTGCAACTTGTTCACAATGATTTTTGTGGTCCACTTTCTTCTCCTTATTTTTCTAGGTGCAAGTATTTCTTAACTTTCATTGATGACTTTTCCATATGTACTTGGGTTTACTTCTTAAAACTTAAGAGCAAAGTTTTTGACAATTTTTTGGCCTACAAGGTCCTTGTAGAAAATCAATCTAGACATCAAATTCAAAGGTTAAGAATAGATAATGGAGGTGAATATGTGAACAATAATTTTACAAGTTACTGCACTACACGGGGAATCCAAACGCAATACACTGTTCCATATACACCACAACAAAATGGTGTTGCTAAGAGAAAGAACCACCCATTAAAAGAAATGGCTAATTGTATGATCCAATCTAAGGGATTAAGTCTAAAGTATTGGGTGGAAGCCATCAACTATGAAAATTACATAGTAAATCGCACAACCACAAAGGCTCTTAAAAATATAACATCAAAAGAAGCTTGGACTAAAATTAAACCAGATGTAAGTCACTTTTGTGTATTTGGCAGTAAAGCATGGGCTCACATTCCTAATGAGAAAAGGAAAGAATTGCAGCGTAAAAGTGAGAAGTGTATATTTTTTGGTTATTTTGAAGATGTCAAAGGTTACAGACTTCTTCAATCACATTGTAATGAATTTATTATTAGAAGAGATGTTAAATTTGATGAAAATCTCTTGGCCTGCGAGCCTAATTTGGCAGTTGTTCCTTCTYCAGCCTSTGAGCGATATTTGATGTTTGTTCCTTATTTTGATATGGTTTATWCTTCAKATGATGATAGTGAGGGTGAAAATCCACCTCCGCCTGCTCACCCTCCTCCAGATGAGTCCTTTGAACCTGAACYARCACCAACTCCATCACTTCCTATATGGKTTCATTCAACATGAGAATCATTCAATGATCTTGTCAGTGATCCTTCAGATCRGCGTCGGACACATTCACAATTCCAGCGAGCCTCTTCTCTTTTGGCTCAAGTTTCATAAACTCATGATCCAAAGACATTTGTAGAAGCTTCAGGTCATCTAGATTGGGATACAACAATGAATGAAGAGTATAGTTCTTTAATGGMAAATGATACTTGGGATCTTGTACCTCTTACAAAAGGAAGAAAACTTGTTAGATGAAAATGGGTCTACRGAACTGAGTATGCATCAGATGGAAGTGTTGAAAGACACAAGGCTCGATTAGTTGCCAAAGGATTTTCCCAAGTTGAAGGAATTGACTATAATGAAACCTTTGCCCCTGTAGCCAAAATGAATTCCATCCGCTTTGTCCTTGCCCTTGTTGCCTCACATAAATGGGAGGTCCATCATATGGATGCTAAATCCTCCTTCTTGCACATAGATTTGCAAGAAGAAATCTAAATGGAACAACCTCCTGGCTATGTCCAGAATGACTCTAGCCTTGTTTGTCGCCTCAAGAAATCTCTTTATGGTCCCAAGCAATCTCCTCGAGCTTGGTATGCTAAAATAGACAGGTTTTTTATTGCCACTGGATTCTCTAGATGCCATTCTAATCCTAATGTCTATACCAAGAAAGTAGGAATCCATCTCATAATCCTTTTCCTTTATGTGTATGACCTTATCCTTACTAATAGTGACTCAAAACTTTTAAACTATGTGAAAACTAGCCTTAAGAAGAAATTTGAGATGACCGATTTAGGATTTTTGCACTATTTCCCTGGACTCCAAGTTTTGCAAACCAATGAAGGAATTTTTCTTTCTCAGTCTAAGTATGCATGTGACCTTCTTCGTCGCTTTCACATGGATGATTGTAAACTAGCCCCTTCTCCCTTCCAATCTCGAGTCAAGCTTACTTCCACCTGTACTTATCCCGAAGTTGATGCCACCCTGTACCGTCAGTTAGTTGGTAGCCTCTTATACTTGAATCATACCCATCCTGATCTTTCATTTACTATTGGTTTTGTTGTCCGGTATATGAAAACACCCCATGAAAGCCATTGGAAAGAATCTAAAAGGATACTTCACTATGTCCATGGTACAGTTCAGTTTGGGATACATTACAGTTCAGAGGGGACTCCTTTATTGGTTGGTTTCATTGATTCAGATTGGGTCGGAGACCCTGATGATCGGAAGTCTACTACAGGTTATGTTTTCAGCCTTGGTTTAGGACCTGTCACTTGGGCTCGTAAGAAACAACAGGATATTGCACTTTCTTCAGCAGAAGCCGAGTACCGAGTAGCGGTAAATGCAAGTCAAGAAGCCTTGTGGCTTCGACAGATCCTTTCAAAGTTTGGATTCCAGCAACAGCATCCGACTAGCCTTTGGTGTGACAATCAGACTTCCATCAAGATCACCAAAGACCCAGTTCAACATTAGCGTACCAAACACATCGAGCTACACATGCACTTCATCAGAAAGCTCATTCATGATCAAGTTATTGAAGTACTCTTTTGTCCTACAGAAAATCAAGTTGCAGACATTTTCACAAAGTCTCTTACAGAAGTAAAGTTTTCCAAACTTCGATCTATGTTAGGAGTTTAGGAAGTTATCATTAAGGGGGGATAGGCTCTAATGCATCCTTCCTTCTCCTATTGTGTCACCATTGTAAATCCTTCAATCATATCCCAAGTTTTTCTTAAGGGGGTATGTTAGGATATTTAGACACTTAGGAGTTAGTTAAGATCTACTTGGTATAATGTGTCATTAGGTAAAGGTGTGTTTCTTAGTGTGTTTCTTTAGTATGCATTAGTATGCATTTCATACTCTCACGGTCACGATATGTTCCTGACATAGAGTGATCTGGCGTTTCATACTCTCCTTGATCTTAACAGCCATTGATATGTGGCTTAACACCTGATTGGTCCATGATCTCTATTTAAAGAGCATGGAGGGTCATTTGCCGATGATCGATTGTGAGAAAATATCTTGTAAAATCTCTCTGTAATCTTTTTATTTTGCATTAATAAACTGCTCCAAGTGGTCGCGTTGGATGGGGCCGTGGATGTTTCCCTGTAGGGATTTTACCACGTGAAAACATCAGTGTGTTGATATTTGATTTGGTTGTGTGAGTGTTTATTGAAGTTGTTTTTCCTCTGTTGGAATACTTGTGTTTTCGAACAAATATCAACAAAACTATGATACCAATTCAGCCTGAAAATCCTTAGATGTCAATTAGTTCATAACTACACATAAACCTCTGACCACATTCAGAAAATTGAAGATTGACTTGACTATTTGCAAATAACATGTGAAAATGGTTACTTATCCATAAAACTTCATTAACTGATGAATAAAACTTGTGGAAATAATAAGTGACAAAATAGAGAGAAATAGGTCGCTCTATTAATGCTCAAAATGAAAAAATTACAATAAATGGGATTACAATGCCAAATTTGATGTCACTCTTCAATTATACTATTCAATCCCAGAAACAGAGGTCATTATTGAATTCTTCACGAAATTCGGAGAAAAATGAGTATAAACTCAAATATGTTTTGAATCGGTGTCGAAAAATCCTTTTGTGCACGCAGAACGAGACTATGGGTCTCATACATGACAAATTTGAGTAAGAATTTTCATACATAGAATTTTTACAAAAAAATAACATCACCATCATACTCCTCTCAAAATTCTGAGAAAATGAGTATAAACGCTCTATATATTTCTCAAAGAACTCAATAACATGCAAAATGAGGCAAATCAAAACCAATAACACCTCTTGCATGAAAAACAAGGAAAATATAAATTAGCACGAACTTCAATGAAATATGCTCCAATATGGAAAAAAATTCCATGTCTCAGGCATTAGTTTTCATGCCCATTAAATAGGCCTACATCGACCAAACCACCCACCGAAATCTCAGGATAAATTGGTTTAATATTAAATATTATTTGTTTGTTTGTTGTAACAATTAGAACATGTGGTGCATTGGTAAACGAATCTTTTCTAAGTCATTGGTACATGCTATGAATACTCCCCCATAGGTCATGGGTTCAATTCCCATCCAAGCCACATGTACCTGTATGGATCTACCACTTGGCTTTCAACTAAACCTGTCATGTCATCATACGGATGCCATATCATCTGTACGGATGACACGTGGCACTTTTTATTGGTCCACATGGGGGCCTAAAAATGCCAAAATGAGTGACACATGGTAGCCTCTCATGATGCCATGTAAGCGTCACATCATTTTTCATTTATATAGACTTGTAAAAATGTGCCATGTGTCACCAGTAATCTGTTGGCATATCTTTCAGGAAAATAATGTGCTTTTCATTGATGGCAAGAAACAACAATGATACTCAAAAGATTGATGGAAAGAACAACAGCGAGGACACTCAAAAGAGCGTAGACAAGAAGATTAGACCTCAGCCATCGGATCAGAGTGCGAAGGACGAGAATCCGTTGGATTCAAAGGACATGTGGCGAGAGATCAACATTTCACCGGCTCGTGAGCTGGAGAAGTCAAAGGTGAGAGTTGTAGGAACTTGCAATATGCAAAATCGTGAAATGATCTGAGCCGTTGGATCCAGAGGACACATGGCGAGAGATCAACATTTCATTGACTCGTGAGCTGGAGAAGTCAAAGGTGAGAGTTGTAGGAACTCGTGATATGCGAATTCGTGAAATGATCTGGGCCATCGGATCACCGAGGATCTGGACCGTTGATCTGATATGAAGTCTGAGTTCACGAAGAGGAGATCTTGACTGTTGGATTGAGGACTAAACTGTGTCGTCAGATCCAAGAGAAGAACATGTGACATGAGAGGAGATCCACATCATCAAGGACAGCTGCAGACCATGTCAGCAAGGACCACGTCAGAAAGGAACTCGTGAAATCCAAAAATTTAGAAGGTGATCATGATTGTTGAGTCACGGGAAATCTCAGACCATTGATCTGAGGTGATTGAAGTTGAGAGTTAGAGAATCGGAAGAAGGGAGGTGCTCTAACCTCCAACATCGCGAGTCGTGTAGTCGTGAAATGATCAAATGCTTGGTTTGTGGTCATAGCCATGGTCACATCGGTGAAGGAGTTAGCATGTTGCTAAGCTCCACCTCTGAGTTTCACGAGTTGGGAGTTTCAACCAACCCATATTAGGAGTTCATGATATGCAAAATTGCAACTCGCCCCTCTTTCTTGGCCTCTGGAAATAGTTAGTGGTCACATTAGCGGAAGAGAAGGGAAGGAGCTAGTGTTTCTAGGCTCCACTTTAGAGTTTCACGAGTTGGGAAAATCGAGGTGACTCACAGTCAATCACCCGAAACACGAAATTGTGAAACGACTTTTGTTTGGTGTATGGTCACAGTGAGTGGGCATGTGGGGAGAAACACGCTCAGTGCTAGTTCGCGCAGGTAAAGTTCGCAAGGAACATATTTGATAAATCAACAAGTCTCTGCGTGTTTAATCCAACGGTGTTGATTATCTTGGCAATCTGATCGAAGGGTTACTGTTGCACTCCACAGATTATTGATCAGTTACGATTCAGTTAGCAGAACTGAATCATAATTCTTGGGCGATTGGCGATTTGGTTGCTTGGAAATTTCTCTTGGAGATGCGAGGTGTAATGAAATTGATGCATTTGTATAAAAGACAAAGGTCGTGACTGATTTAGGCTGGTTGTTCTCACTGAAAAAAAAATGAGTTGAACTGTGAGAAAGGAAAATTACAATATGCACAGTGTGAGATCAAACTCAGACATGAAAAACTAAAGTTGGACTGAACATAATAGGTGAAGAGAGTAGAATGTACACAAAACAAAGAGCATGAGAGGAATAGAGAAAGAGAAGATAGAAAGAGACAGGAAGTCAAGCCAAGTATGAATAGAATAGAAGAAGTGTAAAGAAAAGAAGAATTGTAGAACAGACAGAAGCAGAGAAGAATTACAGAACAGAAAAGAAGTGGTAAGAATTGATATATCTGTATTGTTGATTATTCAATCAATTATTTATAATCAGGGTGGTAGGGAGTTGCCAGGGAGGACTGTGGTCCTCTGTTATTCAAGTTGGTGCTTGAATATTGGGATTTATATCTTCCATCTAGTTGTGGCTAGAAAACAGGGTGGCAGGGTGGAGCTAGGGAAAACACGGAGTTTTATGTATGCAAGTTGGTGATTGTATTAGTGGAAGTAGATGCTTCCATCCAGTTGTTGTTGGAGATCATAAGGAGCAAATATGCTTCTTTCTAGTGGGTGCTAGAGAAACTTGAGGGTTGGTGCTCTCTATAAGTTGCAGCTTGTTAAAGAAGATGTTGTAGCCTCATTTTGAGTTGGTGCTCAAAGACAGATGATGTATAGAACATAAAATATTGTCTATCATTTGAAGAAGAAGAGGTTTTCTCCCTTTATGGGTTTCCTCATGAAAATATATCTCTGTGTATATCATATGTGTGATTGATGTTTATTATTTATGTTGTTCATATCTTGTATAATCTTGATGGACACTTGGAGAAGATTGAAAAAATGTTTTAATAGACATATTATTGTTTAAGCATAATAACAACTGATTCACCCCCCCTCTCAGTTGTCTTATTAATTTCAACATAATCAAATTTGAAGGGTTGGTCTTCATTTCAATTGGAAGGGAATATAATCATCCAACCCTTCAAGGATGAAAAGTTAAAAAAAAAATCTGATCCGGATTTTATGAGCAGAGCGAAATGACTACAGATTATTACCAGATGCTTAACATAGAATAATAGAGATACAATAAAACTGTTTTTCTATTCAATAAGGAAATAAGTTGAAACTGTAAAATGCAGCGGAAAACAAGCTTGTTGGAATGGTGGCGACTTACCTCTGAGAAGAGATGTGATGGTTGTGCTCATTCACAAGAAGATGATTACAATGAGGCTCTCAAGGAATTTTTACAATAAACAGGAGTTTCAAAAACCCTAAACATGCAAAAGCCTAACCCTAGGAGATGAAGCACCAAAAGTCACGTGGGCCCCGTTTGGGTAAGTCAGTACATCAACTTCTCGGGGTCATAACTTTTGCATACGATCTTCGTTTTAGGCGTACGATATCCCATTGGAAATATCTATCCAAGGACTACAACGATTGCACAAAATTTCATAAGGAAATTTTACGATCGCATCATACCACAAAAAACATCGTTTAGGGCCTCAAAATGGCTCTGGAAGCTCAGGACCCAAAAAAACTGCTAAAAATAGTAAATTATGAAAATTGCTAGAAAGATGTTTTGAGCCAGCTGGAAAAGGTGGGTGGCCACCGATATCCACCTGGATCAATCCTCCATCCTTAGGAAGAAATGGTCTCCATTGCGTTGATTTCCCCCATTAGATGAGGATATTTCTACTGAATTTGGCCCCGGGTGAGCCACTTTCCATGGTGTAGGAGCTACCCTGCTTTGACGACTTGATAAAGGTGGATCCTTTGTTGTCAAGTGCCCTTGATCTGTGTGTCCATAATCTGATCACTGGATGTCTGTTGTAGGCAGTTGGGGTTGAGCTTTGTTGGTGTCCAATAATGGTGGGAAATAAGGCTGAAGGAGGTCCACGTTGAACACTGGGTGTAGGCCAAGGAAAGGAGGAATGTTGAGCACAAAAGCATTATCCCCCAAAGCCTTGGTGATGGTGTATGGCCCATAACGGAGTGGGAGAAGCTTCCGATGGGGTCCTGTAAGGCATTCTTTCTGTAAGTGCAACCAAACTTTGTCGCCCACCTAAAACTTATGTGGAACCCGATGTTGATCATGGTGCTTCTTGTACTTGTCATTGGACTTTTGTAGGATATCCTAACCCTGTTGGAAGATGTGTTGTATCCTCTCAATGAACCAGGTGGATTTTTCAGCCTCATTTGGAGCAGGAGAGGAGTCGGTTGAGGTGACTGCAAGGGGAAGTGCAACATCTATGGGACGCAACGGTTGGAATCCCAACCCCACCTGAAAGGGGTTGTGTTCGGTTGATCTATGCAGGTCTCGGTTGTAGCTATGCTAGACATAGGGAAGACTCTCATCCCATGTGCGAGGGTGCTTGGAATTATACATGCGCATGATATGCACGATCATTCGATTTACGAACTTGGTTTGGCCATCTGTCTGGGGTGGAAGGTCGTAGATTTGGTGAGCTTGGTATCCAGCAGTGACTAGAGGCTCAACCAAAATGTGCTGAGAAATTGACTGTCCTAGTCTGAGACAATGGTTTGTGTGATTCCAAAATGTACCCAGACTTGTTCAAAGAAGAGCTTGGAAGTGGCTTCTAATGTGATGCTCTTCATTCAAGCAACCAAAATCGCCATCTTAGAAAAGCGATCAACAACCACAAAAACACAGTTATTTCTCCACTTGGTGGACAGGAGGCCTGACATGTAGTCCGTTGAGATGGATTCCCATGGCCTGTCAGGAGTAGGAAGAGGGGTGTACAGGCACTGTTTCTTAGTGGTTGGTTTGGCAATAACACAGGTAGTGCAAGACCTTATATACTTGTTGACCTCCTATCAAAGTTTTGGCCAGTAGAAATGTTTTTGTAGAATTGCCACTATCTTTTCGACGTCGAAGTGTCTTGCCACCCAGTTGTAGTGGGCTTCCCAGATCATCTTCACTCGCTCACTTAATGGAACACATATATGGCCCATATGACACAACAACCCATCCTGAAGATGGAAATTATCGACAATTGCCTTTGCACCCAACATTTGGTAGGTGGTGGTGAAGTTTGGGTCTATCTCATAGAGTTGGGGCCATCCAGAGGTCTCATGGCCACAGGAGTCTAACACTGTGGTGAGTGTCACAACTGGTGGTGTATTGAGGCAATCAACGACACGGTTGTTGCTTCCTGATTTATACTTGATGTTGAGGTCAAATTGCTGCAAGTATGTAGACCACTTTTGATGGCGGTCATTCTAGAATTTGCCTTATGTCTGCATGAACTGCAATGGCTTATGATCAGTGTTGATGACTGTCTCCCTCCCAAGAATGTAATGTCTCCACTGGCAGCAATCTTACACAATGGAGTACATTTATTTGTCGTAAGTAGGGTACTTATGGACAACATCTGATAGTGTCACACTATGATAGGCCACGGGGTGGTCGTGCTGCATGAGAACGACACCCACAACATAGTCTGAAGCATCAGTCTCAATCTCAAAGGGTTGTTGAAGATCTGAGTGAAATTATTGGGGTTGAGCACAAGCACTGCTTAAAATCATCGAATGCTTGTTGTTGGGGCTGGCCCCACACAAATTTTTCCTTACCACCACCCCTGGTTATTTGGCTGAGGGCCCATGCAATATGAGAGAATCCCAACACAAACCTGTGGTTGAAATTGGATAGGCCCAAGAAGATCCAAATCTTAGTGAGTGTGGTTGGGGTTGGCCAGTCATGAATGATTTGGATCTTGGTTGGATCCACATGTATGCCATGTTGATCAATGATGTAGCCTATGTAATGGATCATGTCCATACCAAAGAAACATTTTTCCAAGTTGGCATATAGCCTATGTTGCAGCAGGGTGTGTAGAACTTGTTGAATGGGCTGCAAGTGTTTGGCCCAAGTCTTGTTGTAAATGAGAATGTCATCCAGATACACCACTAAAAAAGTATTGGTGAATGGTCGCAGGATATCATCCATCATCCTCATGAAAGTGGCTGGAGCATTTGTCAGACCAAAGGGCATGACCAACCATTCAAAAAGGCCTTCCTTTGAATTGAAGGCGGTCTTCCATACATCTTTCTGTTATATCGGGACCTGGTGGTAGCCAAACTTCAGATCAATCTTACTGAACTATTTGGCCCCCATGAGTTGATCAAGGAGGTTGTCGATTCATGGAATTGGGTACTAGTTTCTGATGGTGATTTTATTCAAAGCCTGATAATCAATGCAAAGTCGTCAGGTTCCATCTTTCTTATGTACCATCACGATTGGGCTCTTGCAAGGTGATGAGTTGGGACGGATGTGCCCCTTGTAGAGAAATTATTGGATCTGTCGCTTGATCTCCTCATTCTCTAACAGATAGCGGTGATAGACTAGCCCATTGGGCAGCAGTGTGCCAGGGTTCAAATCAATGGGGCGCTTGACCTGGAAGTGTAGAGGTACCCCGGTAGGTGAGGAGAAGATATCTGAGTATTCTTCCACGACCTTATCTACTTTCTTCTCCTGTGTGGAGAGGTCGGCCGCAGAGACCCTGGATGTGGCTGTGATTTTTCTCTCACTCTGAGAGAGAATCACGAAGAAGAAAAACTTCCCCGTCTAAGAGATGACCTTACTGCATTGCTTAGTAGAGATCAAGGAAATAGCACTAGGTGGGACAGCCTCGGGTATCCTATACAATTTCCTGCTCAAAGTAATAATAACACTACGAGGCCTAGACTCATATACAGAATGACATTTCCATAAATAAGGTTGGCCCAAAAGAACATCACAAACTTCGAGAGGAGCAACATCACACAATACCTCGTCTTTGAAGGGCTTGATGTCATACAACAGTCGACACTGTTGGTTGGTGTGGAGATCGCTTCCTTGGCGGAGCCATCCAATGGTGTAGGGTTGTGGGTGCAGCGTTGTTGGTAGGGCCAGTTGCTTGATGACCTCTACTGAGATGAGGTTTTTCTAGCTACCACTCTCAATGATGAAGTGCAGCGGGGTGCCTTTTACCCACATCTGTGAATGGAAGAGGTGCTCTCCTTCTTCTGGCTCGTTTGGTTCACCATGCTGAAGCTTGGTGGTAGCAACGGTGGCACTGGGTTCCATGTCAATGATTTGTATTCCCCTTTCTGGTTTTGACTCAGATTCAGAACCTGCATCTGATTCAGAGGCTTTCACTTCGGCCACCAACATCTTCTTTGAGCGGCAGTCAACAGTGTTATGCCAAGGGCTCTTATGGAAGTCGCACCACTTCTCGATATCTTTCTTTGTCTTTTCGGTGTCCTTCTTTACTTGCAGCTTGGACTAGTTGTCCTGATACTATCCATATTTTCTCTGTCCTTTGTTCTGTGGGTTGGGGCCACCCTTTCCTGGCTTTTTTTGTGAGGGGTTCCCCGACCCAAATTGTCGCATCTTTTGTTTGAGCTTCTGCTCGATTTTGATGGCATATCGGTAGGCCGCGCCCAAGGATGAGATGTCCATAAATTCCATTTTGGTCTGGATGTATCTATGCAAAGCACCGTGATACTTGAGCACTAGATGTCTCTCTGAATATTTGATACCCATATTGGTGCACAAGGTATGGAAGATATTTGTGAAATCTGACACTGCTTGGTCTCTTTCTTGCCGCAGTATGGTCCATTTGGTATACAAGTCATCATAACTTCCGACAAGGTAGTATTGTTCCTTAATAGAATCCCTGAAGGATTCCCAACTATCCGTGACTATAAATAATGAGGGTTCCTCTGTTTCCTTTTGCTCACAGAAAGTTTCCCACCAATCTTTGACATGGGGAACGACTTTGAGGAGTGCAAAAGTAATCTTTTCTCTATTCGAAAAGTTATGGATACAAAAATACCCTTCTAGTAGATTCAACCACTTGTCTATAGCATCTGCGTCTATCTGACCTTCAAATATAGGAATATCAAAGTTTATTTGTACCTTGAAGGGGGTGATGCCTCTGCTCGAAGAATATGTGTTGCATGTTGGTAGTCACCGAAGGATTTGTGCAAAAGTATCCATCATCTCGTTCCTTTGTTGCGTGAGGGCTTCCTCAATCAACAATTTTATAGGATATCCTATCCCGTCATCTTTATTTTCTCCTTCCATGAGAGGTTTATTGGGTGTGCGAGAGATTTTGTCCTCAAGAGAAACAAGCTCGAGACCCAACTCTTTGTACTCCAACCTTGTTGGGGACATGCATTAAGACGATAAGGAGAAGACCGATATGATACCAATGATCTGGATTTTATGAGCAGAACAAAATGACTATAGATTATTACCATATGCTTAACACAGAATAACAGAGATACAATAAAACTGGTTTTCTATTCAATAAGGAAATAAGATGAAACTGTAAAATGCAGTGGAAAACAAGATTGCTAGAATGGTGGCGGCTTATCTCTGAGAAGAGATGTGATGGCTGCACTCATTCACAAGAAGATGATTACAATGAGGCTCTCAAGGCCTTTTTACAATAAACAGGAGTTTCAAAAACCCTAAACATCTAAAAGCCTAACCCTAGGAGATGAAGCACCAAAAGTCATGTGGGCCCCGTTTGGGTAAGTCAGTACATCAACTTCCCGGGGTTGTAACTTTTTCATACGATCTTTGTTTTAGGAGTATGATAGCCCATTGGAAAGATCTATATGAGGACTACAATAGAATAGGAATTTCTATAAATTCCAAAGCCAAATATTTTGACTAACGATCGTAAATAAATGAAGTTCAATGTGGATGAAGGCTCTACCTTGCCTAAAAAGAATTATGAAGAAACCATGCCCTAACATACTCTTCATTATTGCTTTTCAAACCCTAGGAATCTATCTATATATAGCAACATTTTGATCTCTAGGGGGAGTGAAGAAGAGTCTTTGCTAATTTTCACAGAGGTATTAAAAGAAATAAAATATTTCTAGTTAGAAAAATGAATACGTAAACAAAATTTGTTGTAGAATCAAATAAACATAATCTCGGACCTTTACTCACAAATTACAATAAACAATAAAATAACCCTCACCTTAACCAAAGAAGGTATAATCTCGAGTTTGCATAACTACTTCTAAATGACATAAACAATCAACTTGCGCTTAAACACTGAAATATCTCGACATCGGTCTTCCACAGGGCTGTGATAATAAGTAATGGAATTAATAACATGAGAGTAATCAAGATTCACAGTATAGAAAGTAAAATATATGAAAGAGTTAGGGAGTGTGGGCATCTAAAAATGATTGAGAAGAAGTATAATCAAAATCTAGAAGCATTACCTTGACAAGAAGATGGTATTTCAGCTTCCTGCACTGATACCCATTGCCAGAAGTTCTCTAGCAAGTTCAATTATGCAGAAAATGTTGGAGAAACAAAGCTTAAATAGAATCAAGGAACTTGTGTGGCTTGGAGGGAACTGAGATTGCAAAGTACACTTAATCTTTGCAGTTGCCACTGTGCCACCAACTTGCCAAGAATTTTTTTTAATTTGATTCCCTCAACAACAGTGTTAATTTACAACTTATACAATAAATGGCTAGTAGCTACTTTTTTGGGGATGGTACATTGTCCCTTTTCATATAAAAACAAAGATAGAGGGAGTCCTTGTTCATAAAAAAAAAGAAAACGTAAGAGATAATATTCTTCTCCAGTGAGCACCATTAATGGAATATATATATATATATATAGAGAGAGAGAGAGAGAGAGATCCACTCTTCCCTCTATTTGTACATTGCTTCAATTGCATTGATTGATAACGTTGATAAGATATCAGTGAACTTTACCATGTAGAGAAATATATAGTACTCAATCACCATATTCATTCAATGCATGAAATCTACCACTCGAGAAACCAATTCAAAGCAAGTTGGAGGGATCAATCCATCATTAAATTTAGAGTCAGCACAACGAAAAAGTTGTACCACTAGCAGATTGGAAGATATGGTGTCTTCTTTTTATTTTATATTATTCGTTGTCCATTTCGTTATTTTATGTATGATACTATAACATGTGAAACTCAAGTTTTATTTTATTTGATCGAGTTGGGTGTTCCTGCTCAAGAGTTCTGATATATAAATAAATGTTTTCATTAAAAAAAGTAGCATAAGACTCTATGTTCAAATTTGATAGTTAGCTACCAATAACTTGAAAAATGAGGAATGTACATCAATAATACGTGGAGTGGGAGAATTTAGATTTTTTTGATTCTATGCATTGAGATAGTTATTTGATTTGATTGAAAAGTGAATTGATTTGACTGAACTATATTGTGTAAGTTTGTTCACACAATTTTTTAAAGCATGATCACCTTAAAAATTTAACATGGGTATTGAAAGATATATGTTGATTTTTATATAAAAGAACGTTTGTGCAATTTGGTCGTCTTTTGCATGTTAACGTAGCTTTAGTTTCATCTTTCCCAAATATTCGTTTTGCATCCATGAATGAAAAGAAATGAAATATTGTTCCAAAAGTCAGGGACTTCGAAGATTGGAATACATTTTATTTTATTGCTCAAGTTATTTGATTCGTTACAAACTAATAGACCTGTGAAGGGCACTGGATTATTGCAATCGGTAATTAAATCAATTGAATTTACATTAAAGAATTGAACGTCGAAGTTGTTTACTGTTCTAATTAAAATGACATTGTAGATAAATAAATAGAAGGTACAAATTCTCAAATGTTGTTTGTCCATCCATCTTCATCTCAAAATATGTAATACTAGGTATTCCCTCACTCGATTCGCCAGGACATACACAATGAAGGAGGGCCATGGGGCAGAGAAGCAGTGACGGTGGCATGGTCCAAGGAATCATGTCATGCATGATTCACCATTGAAACTAACCCAAATTACCATGGAAACCCAAATTAGTTGGACGGACATTTTAAAAATTTACCCTTCATATGAAAATTTTAATTGTTTTTTCATTTTCCAAAAAAGAGCAAAACCAAAAATTAACATTTTTTATGGGTAAATATTTGATTATACTTGTGAGACATGTTGGAATGCCTTTGATGGTCTATTATGTGTTCAATTTTGAAACATGTGTGTCGCCCTCCCAGTGGTGCCACATGTCATCCCTTTGACTTTTGACCTAGTTTGACCAAACTTTGATCGGCCATAACTTCTTCATATAAACTTCATTTGAGGCAATTTTTGCATCATTGGAAAGCTATCACTGATATCTATGTAACGAAGTAGTTTTCAAAAGAATTTGATAAGATCAATTTTTGAGCATTTTGGATCCTCCTAGACCTCTTTTGAGCATTCTGTATCGTCCTGGATATCTATGTCTAATTTTTTCTTCATTTCTTTGGTTAGTGGTTGGAAAGAAGGTGATGACGTGGGACCATCTTATTCTAAGAGGATATGAAGGCCCTTAAATCTATATGATGTGAAGAGTGGATGAAGAATCAATTGATCATATTTTCAATGACTTCAAGGAATATTCCATTATATGGGACAAAGGTGCAACTTTCTTTAGATATTCTAATAGGGAAAGAGGTGTTATAGTCCAAACTCTAGACCATTGGAGAGATAACCCCTTCAAAAACTGCATATTGAACAAGGTATGGAAATCCTTCCCAGGTTTATTAGTTTGGAACTTATGGAAAGAATGCAATAAAAGGATGTTTAAACAACAATAATAAGCAATCACGATTATGTAGAAGGTAATCCACACTAATGTTTGAGAATATATCAGTGCTACAACTTGGTTAGTTGGGGACTAGGATCACTTGGGGGTCGATTCAATCATCTTCCATAACTAGAAATTGGATCAATGTAGCAGGCTACCTAATCCCTCTTATAAATCCAACACCTTATTTTCAAAGGATACATGGGATCCTCCACCAATGCACCACCTCAAATTGAATTTTGATGATTCCTCAAAGGGAAACCATGGACCCTCGAGGGTTGGAGGGGTGTTTTGCAATTTTGAAGGAAACATTATGATAATATTCACCTCAATACTGGGGAATAATTCCAACAACAAGGCATAATTAGAAATCCTAATAAAATATCTATACCTTGCAAAGGATATGGGAGACACTAGTTTGATAGTGGAAGGAGATTCCAAGATGCTCATCTCAACTCTAGGAATCAATGGAGTTAATCCGGATAGGATATCCAAAAATTGGAGGTTTTCATTAGGTTTTGGCCAAGTGGCTATGTTGGCTAACAAGTTATGAGTGATTATGCCCTCCCATGTCATGCATAAGGGTAACTCCTTGATAGATCTGTTGGTGAATGAGGGAGTCACATAGGTCAATGTTTCAAATGTATGGTAATGGACGAAACCCATACCTCGCAACTCAAGGAAAATTGTAACCTTATGAATGAAATTAACAATCAACATCCAAATGGGGTGTCAACAAGTGGGGCTTGAACATGTATGTAGACCATCACTTCACCATGCATTCATATCCCATCAAGGGGAGACACATATTTTCTTAATGACGTCGGCTGGGAGATGAAGAGATGTAACAAGGAGGAGTACAATCTCCTCCCCACCAATTTCCGATATGATGGTTTCTATGGGAGTTCATGGGAACTGGTACAATGAAGTGACTAATGGTTTTGTAATTGACATGAGATTCTTGAGGTGGTGAAGTACAAGGGAGGATGATCATTCAAAGATTAAGAGCCAATTATTTCTAGGTATGATTATGATATCAGTTGGGTTGATAATTCTTTCATATGTTAACCTGAATGAAGCATTGGTTTGGCCCATTCTTCGTATTCTTGAGTGGAGGAAGTGGTGTTCGGTAAGGAGATGGATGCTTTGTGGTTTTTTCTCATCATTTCCTCCAGGTAGTACATTACTCAATCTTTGGTTCTTGTGGTATTTTCTCTGGGGTGTTTTCTTGGTTTGGAGGGAAAGGGATTGTCCACTTATAGACTTGGGTTTATCTCTATTGGTGAGGATGGGAGGGCACTATAGGGAGTCACCCACCTCCATTTGGCTCTCTTTCCCTAGTACTTTCACCCTCTTCTTCATGGTGTTGTCTTTGTTAATGTATTATTTCTAAATTGTGAGGGATTATTCTACAGGAAACATGGTTCATATCTCTCGTAAGGATGGGGGTGCCAGTAAAATAAAGGCTTCAGCATTGTTTTGGAAATCCTTGACCTCGAGGGATCTACTTCTTTACTCCAAAGAAACAGGTGAATCCTGGGAAGCTAATAAACTCTTCAAAGGTAAAGTCTCAGAAATGGATAAATAAGAAGTTAAAGAGGTGGAGAAGGTTGTCAGGTCTAAAATGCAAACCCTCTTTGAAGCATAGATCATGCAAGAAGCCAAGGGATGGGTGAAAGACCCAATTTATTCATGGACTCAAACCACCAAGTTTTTTTTATATTGCAAAGACCTATTGGTTGGTAAAAAACAAAATTTCCCAAGACATGGAAAATAAAAGGGAGCAACAATAAGACATCCTTCATACAATCAATGTTTTTGAGGGAAATTTAGAGGCTATGTGAAAAGTGTTCTTCATAATTGGAATATCAATCTCATAGGTTGAAGAGGAAGTAGGCACTTCCAATAAATAGGAGAGATCCTTGGGCTCATAGGGAACTCAACCAAATCCCATTGTCCTATATGAATATGTTCAACCATCTAGAATTTCTTAGGAATAGGACATGGAGACCGATCTACTGGTGGAGGAATTTTTGGAGAACGAGGCCTAAACTCCTCATGCTTGTTGTCTAGTTTGTTCCTTTTTTTAGTCTCTATGATAGTATGGATAGTCATAGGTAGTTAGCTCATTTTATGGTCTCTTTTTGAAACTATATTTATCAATACTTTGATAAGTTTTTTATGGAATAATATTCTAATTTTCTATTTTTAGGGGTTATAGTTTCCCTCAAGGAAAACTCCTACTAGAGACTACTGTAAATTTATCCTATATATAATATAATAAAACAATAATGTTTTCAGATTTTATATATATATATATATATATATATATATATATCAAATCATGCCTAGTTTCACAACCTATGAATAAGACCGAATAGTCCTCCCTAATAAGTTTCACTACTTTGAATTTTGCATAATTCTTTACTCCACAACACTCAAATTTTGCATCTAGAAATTGTAATACCCCAGTTTTTGAGACCTGTATTAAATAATGTATTTTGTTAATCTATGAAAGGCCAATGTGCCTAGGAAATATAATGTTTTGATCCTTATTAATAATAAATACATCACTGGCTGCTAGATGGACAAGGACAAGAGTTATAGGGGGCTATGATTCCACAAGAGAGGGGGCTTGAGGGGATAAGTATTTATTTTATATTTTATCTACCCATAATTGTTTAATGGAGAGGAGTGATTACATGAGCTTCTTGGGGAAGTTCATGTGTTTCTTGGTTTGCAAGTAAATATATAAACCCATATTGTGGGTTCTTTGGGGGCTTCTTCTTCACTCTTTCACCCACTCTTCATTCTTCATTCCTTTTAATATTGGATGGGGAGAGGAAAATGAATTGTGGAGAGGAGCCATGGTTTGATTGGAAGTAGTGATTGTTGGTGTATTCCAACCATGAATTAATGTGTAATATCCCTAAGGCCGAACCCAATTGTAAATGTAAATGCAAATTTACTTAAGCTAGTGAGATGTCTTGATATCATTATGTATGCACATTTCATGGCATAGTGTGCGCATGTACTGCATAGTAAAATGAGGAAGTGTGCACATTCCTTGATACTGCGCATAGCAACTTGAGTGTGCGCGATATTGAGGCTAAGGAGCCTTTGTATATATGCTATGTTTATAGGCTGGCGAGCAAGTTATTATAAGCTAGGATGCTTATGTTTTGATTAGGCCAGAGAGCCTAGATGTTAAAGGCCAATGCGCATGTTTTTGTACCTGTCTAATATTTAATATAAAATACATCGTTCTGCACAAACCGACCACGATAAAAGATATGGGGGACTAAAATCCACTAGTTAGGGAAAGGGAGGGGCCTAAAAGTTAAGGAAAAGGGCTAAGCTAAGGAGCTTAAGCCAAAAAGGAATATTATATTAATATTTCTTAAATCATAAAGTATGGATAATTATTTTATCCTAAGTTCTAAAGTTGGGGACAAGTAGGCCAAAGTATTTCCCAACATGACAAGTGTCAAGTTGGGGACATGCATACATATTGTTGGGACTTAGTTTATTTTCCCATCTTTTCCATCATTCAGCCATGCAGTCAATCATCCATGAGTATTTACACCCATTGAGATATACTTTGTATCTTCATGATTGTACCTAAACCCATATCCATAGCCATTTTGTGTTGGTATATCTAGTTATCTTGGGAGTTGGACTGAAGAAGCGGGTTGTCAGGCCCGTGAGAAATTCTCTAGGTGAGAGAATTGTTGGAGATTGATTTTCTAAAGGTGATGAACTGCAGCTACAATGCTCTAAGACCGACCTATTGCTGAAGCACAGAAAGGAAGTGGGGCAGCCAAAGGACTATTGAGCAGAGAAGGGGCACACTTCCTGGGTGGGACAGGCATGTGGGAAATGAGGGACGGTGGGTTGTTAGTTTGAGTTGGCACCTGAGACGAAGTCCTTCCTATTGTCTATGAGCCTTTAGCCTGGTTAGGAATCCCTTTACCTAGGTGGAGTTTAGTCCCAGCTCGGGGGTGACTCACTGTTGAGAGTGATGAACAGTGTGGTCTAAGGCTGGGGGGTTCATGGAAGGTTTGCACACATTTGGTGATATTCTTACAAAGATAAGTGTCAATTATGTGATAAATTTACATGTTTCATTATTATTTACGTGCTTATGGGTTTCTCCTATGCATGATTATAACTGTCTTTATGTTTATGGGTATTTCCCGTATATGTTGCATGTCTGTGTTTATTGTTATTTCAGTATGAATTTGTGCATTTACATAAAGTATTTGTCTGTTACATTTCATATATATGTTTCCGCAAGAGCTTTGTGTGTATATAATTTAATTGCATGCACTTTGAAAAATTTATGTGGCATACCTTATTATGATGTTGGGTTTGTTACAGTATATTCTGCAGAGAGAATGGAAGTGTTCTCTGGCGTAGCATGGCCCGACCTGGCTGGCTGGGGACGTTACAAATTGGTATCAGAGCTACATTTTTTGACACTGAGCCTGGATGGGTTGAACAAGTTGATTTGAAGAAAAATTTCATAGAGGATTTATTTCGAAGTGGCCAAATTTCGAGTTGCAGAGCATCCAGCTACAATACGGTACAAAAATTGGGAAAAAGCCCCAATTTCGGTTGGTAAATTCATGGGGAAATTGAGAAATTTGTCCATGTGGTAAGATATTATTGATTTAATATCTTTTCTAGAAAATTCAGACTCAGAATTGGTCGAATTTGAAGTTACAGTAAAGCCATGACAGGTGGAGCGGAATTCATAATTAAAATTCCCAATTCGTGAATTAATTTGGGTGAATTCGTTCCAGGAATGTCAACACGCAGTGATTTGTTGTTGCATAGATTGAACTGGTGTTATTGGGGTGAAATTGAGTAAATTTCATAGTTGCAGAATTTCTATGGTAAATAAGGGAAATATCTAAGCAAAATCCCCAATTCCTGTAGCTAAATTCACGAGGAATTGATGCGCATAAAAATGAATGTGCACAGGTGGGCGCACTAAAATGCATAATGCGCAGTGAAAAACTTGTGATATGTAAAATTCGGCATATTGGCATGCTAGTACATGCGCTAAATTTCGGTGCTGAGCGGAAAAATGTTAGTGTGTGGGTGTGTGCACTAAATTTTGGTACCGCGCAGAAAATTAGTGGTTTTCTGGTGCGTGCTAAATTTTGGTGCCATGCGAAAAAATGTTGGTGTGTGGGTGTGCGCGCTAAATTTGGCATTGTGCAGTGAGCATACACATAAGAAGTGTGTGTGGTGTTGACATTCATAATAATGGCACGCATGGTGTGCGCAGTATTGGCATAGTGCAGTGGAGTTTGGTAGTTGCGCGTGCAATGTGAGTATATGTTGTCGCACGACAATTTAGTGAATGGTGCGTACAGAGTATTGGTGCTCGGTGGGGCGTACTAAAATTTGGCATGGTGCAACGCGTCAAGTGAAATGCGCATGGAATATCAGCGCGCAGTACAAAAACTGTGCGCGGTGGATATTGGCGCATGGTACAAAAACTGCGTGTGGTCCCAAAAATGTGCACGGTGGGTATTGGTGTGCGACATAAAAGTAGTGTGTGGAAGTTATTGGCATGATGGAGAAGTGATACATAGTGGGTTTAAGGTGCATGAAGCACGATTTACCTTGTGTTGTTTCTGAACATGGTAAATATGGGTGTATAGGTTGAAATTTTTGCATGCGAAGTTGTTTGGAGGGCGAACAATAGCAGAAAATCAATGATTTTCTATGACGTTTTATATCATTTGAACGTCATATTTTTGCAACACATTTTTGAAGGCCTTAAGAGCGTTTTTAGCAACTCAAAAACCACAAGACAGAGGTGTACCAAAGGTACATTCTATATTTTCATCTCAAATAAAAGAGCTCAGATAGATCTTTCTAATGGTGTAAATTGTTCGTCAAACAGAGTTTTTTTTAGAAAGTTATAGCCAAAACAGTGGAGAGTAAATTTTATGACTCAACTAACTTCAAAAGGCCATAACTTTCTGCTCCGGAATCGGATTGAGGTGCAAGAGAAGTCAATGGAAATATATTGAACCATAGAAGGCAGTCCCTAAGATGAATTAAATTTTTGGGCATGTTAAAGGTATTTAATATGGAAAATAAGGTACCTATAGCATTCCAAACCAAAAACAGAAATGGACCTAGAACTTCAGCAGGCTGTAACTAGCAACCCAGAACCCAAAATGAGGTGAAACTTGGACAGAATGTCCATAATATGTTTATGAAAAAACTCAATTGAGATCATACGAAAATTCCAATGGAGTAGGTGCAAAAATGCATAATTACAGCGCAGAGTTGCGCCAAGTTGAAAAATGAGTAGGAAAATTAATGGAAAAGTTTCAAATAGCCCTAACTTTATGCTCCAGACTCGGAATTGAGCATGTGAATAGGCATTGGAAAGGTATTGAACAATGGAATATTACTATCCACCCATAAAATTGATATGGGCATTCAAACTTTCAGGAGATCAGAAGAAAGGATTCTGATATATTATTGAACCAAAATGGTTCATATTTTTCAGGAAAATTATTGAAACAGTTAGGCTAACAAAGTTTTGTTGGCTGCACATTTTGTAGAGTTAACAACAACTAGATAAGATTAAGATCAATGAAGATTCCATAGGAATGGAAGAGGCACAAAGGGACTTATAGCCAAGAAGATGAAATCAGAGGGATGGATGTCCATTTGGGCATTGAAGGAACAAACTCCAATGGACACGGAGAAGAAAGGAATGAAAACATGAATATGGCAGAGACCATTAAAAATTTGTAGAAGGATGCCCAAATCCATAAATATGATAATGAAAGGATTATGAGAGCCAAGGAGCAGCAGGATGAATTCAACATGAAGTTATTGGAGATCTTGAATAGAACATAAAATAAATTGGACAAGGAGAGTGGCTCAAACAAATCTAGAAACCATAGGCCTTCTGATGAGAAAATAAAAGAAAAAAGTGTTAGAAGACATCACCATCACTCCCCAAGGCATTCCAATAAGAGAGCAGGCAACAACTCAATTCCATCCCCTGTCAGAAAGCATAAGAAGTCTGGGGTGGATGAGCTACGGGGGAGAAATGAACAAAATCAAACCTCTTACATTGGATGGTGAGCACAAGAAGGGTGAAGATGCAGAGACATGGTTGTTGAGCATGAGAAAGTATTTTCAATTGCATAATTATTCTTCTCATGCAAAAGGTAGAATTGTCATCTATCAACTCAAGGGAAAGGCATCCATGTGGTGGGATCAACTTGTGCAGGTGAAACACATTAAAGAGAAAAGTGTTACTTAGAGGGAATTCAAGAAGTATTTTGAGAATAAATACTTGACTAAGAGATACTATGACAAGAAAATGAAAGAGTTCTTTGAACTCAAGATTGGGAGTATGACAATAGATGAATATGAAAGAAGGTTTTTAGAACGGCTGAAGTATGTCTCTTTCATCAAGGATGAGACAGTGAATATTCAAAGGTATTTGAGTGGATTGCCATCATTCATCAGTGAAAAAATACAGTATGATGATCCCAAGACATTGGAGGAGGCCATAAGGCGAGCTAAATGACTTTATGATCAACAAAAATCAAGGCCAACTTTCCAAAAATCTTGGGAAGACAAAAAGAAATTCAAGGTGGATCAGAGGAAGAAGGGAGCTAAGCCACCATTCTTCAGAAACACTCCACAGGGACATCAAACTCCTAGAGAGCCCATAATGATTGAAACAGGGGGTCAAAGGCCAAGGCAACCACCTATTCAATGTTGGGGTTGTAAAGGAGATCACATGTTCAGAGATTATATTCACAGAGGTGAAAAAGCGAGGATTGTTCACAAGGTACAGCAAGATGAAATAGTGGAGGACATGGGAAGAAATGTGCCAAGGATCTATACAGCCCTGGAAAACAAGAAAACAGAGTATCAATCACATATGATTGAAGTGGAAGGTATGACCAACAACCAAACCATTGCTATTTTAATTTATTCAGGAGCTAGTCATAGTTATATAGATCCTAAGATGGTGGAAAGTTTGCATTTTCCAAGAAGCAAGCATGGGAAATCTTGGTTGGTGTAGCTGGCTATAGGATCCAAAATAAAATTTAATGAGGTGGTTAAGTCATGTCTTATGGACATGAATAGACTGAACACCAGGGCAACTTTAAACATCTTGCCTTTATGTTCCTATGACTGTCTAATTGGGATGGATTGGTTGGACCAACATCATGCTATGTTGGACTATCATAACAAGGCATTTACTTACTTGGATGAGGAAGGGAGCCTAATAAAAGTGTAGGCAATTCCTAGGGCAGTAACCATCAGAGAGATTTCAGCATTGCAAATAAAGAAATGTTACAGGAAAGGGTGTCAAATATTTGCAGCTCATATGGAGGAGACACCTAAAGATAAGGTGCAAAATTTGGAAGATTATGCAGTCCTGGAAGATTTTGAATAGATGTTCAAGGAGGTACCAGGACTACCTCCAAAGAGAGACATTGATTTCTCTATAAATTTAATGCCTAGAGAAGCTCCAGTGTCAAATACTCCTTATAGAATGAGTACACCAGAGCTAAAGGAGTTGCAAATGCAACTTGAAGAGCTTCTGAAGAAGGGGTATATACTCCCAAGTGTGTCACCTTGGGGTTCCCTAGTCTTGTTTGTGAAGAAGAAAGATGGAACATTAAGATTTTGCATTGATTTCAGACAGTTGAATAAAGTAACTGTGAAGAATAAATATCCTTTGCCAAGGATTGATGATCTTTTTGATCAATTGAAGGATGCAAAGATCTTTTCAAAGATAGATCTTAGGTCAGGATACCATCAGGTAAGTATTAAAGAGGAGGATATCAGCAAGACCACCTTCAGGACAAGGTATGGTCAGTATGAGTTCATAGTGGTGCCATTTGGGTTGTCAAATGCACCAGCTATTTTCATGTGCTTAATGAATGGAGTTTTCCAAGAATATTTAGACAAGGTTGTCATTGTCTTTTTCGATGACATTCTGGTATATTCCAAGTCATAAGAAGAGCATGAGCATCATTTGAGGATGGTGTTGCAAGTATTAAGGGAGCATCATTTGTATGCCAAATTGAGCAAGTGTTCATTTTATCAGAAGCAAATTCACTATTTGGGACATATCATTTCAAAAGATGGGATAACAGTGGATCCTAAGAAGATAGAATCCATTAGAGAGTGATCAGAACCAAAGAATGTGACAGAGGTCATATCATTCATGAGCCTTGCAGGCTACTATAGAAGATTTATTGAAGGATTTTTAAAGATTGCACACCCAATCACTTCCTTGCAAAGAAAGGGTGTGAAGTTTCAGTGGACATTGGATTGTGAAAAGAGTTTCCAACACTTGAAACAATTATTGACTAGTGCTACAATACTAAGGATTGTAGACCCAAATGAAGAATTCATTGTATGCACATATGCATGTAAAGAGGGACTTGGTGGAGTCCTCAGTCAAAATGGGTTTGTTATATGTTATGAATCAAGGAAGTTGAAGGAGCATGAAAGAAACTATGCCACTCATGATTTGGAGTTGGAAGCCATAGTGCATGCCTTGAGGAAATGAAGACACTACCTCATGGGGAAAAGGTTTGAGCTGAGGACAGACCACAATGGTCTAAAATATTTATTTGATCAGCCAACTCTAAATGCTAGGCAAAGCAGATGGTTAGAATTTTTAAGTGAGTATGACTTCGATATAAATCATATCAAGGGGAAAGAGAACAAAGTGGTTGATGCACTCAGAAGAAGAGTGCATGAAATGCATGCTACAACCATTAGCATGTACCAATCAGATTTAAAACCCAGAATGATAGAGGTTGTCAAATCATATTTGCAATACAAGGAATTAGTGGCAAAATTACAGCAAGGTATTTTGCAACAGAAAATTGAAGAATACAATCTAGTTAATGATGAAATTCTCATGTACAGGGGCAGAATTTATGTACCAAATTCTCAGGAATTGAAAAATATGCTATTGAGAGAAATGCATAATGTACCTTATGCTGGGCACCCAGGATATCAGAAAACTATTACAGCTGTCAAAAGCCAATATTATTAGCCAGGCATGAAGAAAGAGATTGTTGATTTTATTGCCAGATGTTTGGAATGTCAAAAGGTAAAGGCTGAGCATAGACACCCAGCTGGTTTGCTACGACCATTACCCATTCCTAAGTGGAAATGGGAAGTTGTGACCATGGATTTCATCACTAAACTGCCCAGAACAAACAAGCAACATGATTCTATCATGGTGGTGGTGGATAAGCTTACTAAAGCTTCCCATTTTATTCCAGTTAAACTCACTCACAAGGTAGTGAACATTGTTGATGTTTATATGAGGAAAATTGCATGGTTACATGGCATACCAAAGACAATTGTGTCTGACAGAGATCCAAAATTTACTTCAAAATTTTGGAAAGGATTATTTAATGGGTTTGGAACAAATTTGAATTTCAGTACAGCTTATAATCCAGAATTAGATGGACAAACAGAGAGGGTGAATCAAGTGATTGAGGATATGTTAAGAATGTATGTGATGGATAAACCATCAAAATGGGAAGACTACCTACACTTGGTTGAGTTTTCTTATAACAAAGGGTACCAAGCATCTCTAAATATGAGCCCATTTGAGGCACTTTATGGTAGAAAGTGCAACACACTAGTAAGTTGGGATAACCCAGCAGACAGAGCAGTGGCTGGGCCATATTTGCTCAGGGAAATGGAGGAGAAAATGATAAAAATAAAGAAAAATTTAAAGGTTGCCCAAGACAGGTAGAAAAGTTATGATGATAAGGTCAGAACTCATAAGCAATTTAAAGTGGGTGACCATGTATTCTTGAAAGTGAAAGCCAACAGAAGTTCCCTGAAGTTGGGAAATTGTTCAAAGTTGGAAACTCTCTATTGTGGGTCATTTGAAATCCTAGAGAGGATTGGTCCAGCTTCTTATATTATTGCATTGCATGCATCTTTGTTCGTTCATAATGTATTCCATGTATCATTGTTCAAGAAATATATACCTGATGTTAATCATGTTATTGATTGGAATGTGATTCAAGTGGAGCAAGAAGGCGCTTTTCAAGTGCATCTGGTGTGCATACTGGATCAAAAAATCAAACAGCTCCATAATTGATCCATAGGGCTTATAAAGGTCCAATGGACCTGGTACAGTCCTAAGGACACTACTTGGGAGCATGAGGATGAAATGCGGGCATAATACTCGCATCTTTTTGAGGATTTTTGAAATTTTGTTGTACATGGGTACATGATGCACTAAGGACAATGCATAAATAAGGGGAGGGGATTGTAATATCCCTCAGGCTGAACCCAATTGTAAATTTAAATGCAAATGTACTTAAGCTGGTGAGATGACTTGATATCATTATATATGCACATTTCATGGCATAGTGTGCGCATGTACTGCACAGTAAAATGAGGAAGTGTGCACATTCCTTGATACCGTGCGTAGCAAATTGAGTGCGCGTGATATTGAGGCTAAGAAGCCTTTGTGTATATGCTATTTTTATAGGCTGGTGAGCCAGTTATTATAATCTAGGATGCTTATGTTTTGATTAGGCCAGAGAGCCTAGATATTAAAGGCCAATGCGCCTGTTTTTGTACATGTCTCATATTTAATATAAAATACATTGTTGCGTGCAGACCAACCTCGATAAAAGAGATGGGGGACTAAAATCCACTAGTTAGGGAAAGGGAGGGGCCTAAAAGTTAAGGAAAAGGGATAAGCTAGGGAGCTTAAGCCAAAAAATAATATCATGTTAATATTTCTTAAATCATAAAGTATGGATAATTATTTTATCCCAAGTTCTAAAGTTGGGGACAAGTAGGACAAAGTAGTTCCCAACATGACAAATGTCAAGTTGGGGACATGCATAAATATTGTTAGGACTTAGTTCATTTTCCCATATTTTCCATCATTCCTTCCATCATTCAACCATGCAGTCAATCATCCATGAGTATTCACACCCATTGAGATATCCTTTGTATCTTCATGATTGTACCTGAACCCGTATCCATAGCCATTTTGTGTTGGTGTATCTGATTAGCTTGGGAGCTGGACTGAAGAAGCGGGTTGTTAGGCCTATGAGAAATTCTCTAGGTGAGAGAATTGTTGGAGATTGATTTCCTAAAGCTGTTGAACTGCAGCTACAGTGCTCCGAGACTTCTTGTCCGGCCTGTTGCTGAAATCTAGAAAGGAAGTCGGGCAGCCGAAGGTCTATTGAGTAGAGAAGGGGCACACTTCTTAGGTGGGAGAGGCATGTGGGGAATGAGGGATTGTGGGTTGTTAGTTTGAGTTTTCACTTGAGATGGAGTCCTTCCTATTATCTATGAGCCTTTAGCCTGGTTAGGAATCCCTTTACCCGGGTGGAGTTTAGTCCCAGCTCAGGGGTGACTTACTGTTGAGAGTGATGAACAGTGTGGTCTAAGGTTAGGAGGTTCGTGGAAGGTCTGCACGCAGTTGGTGATATTCTTACAAAGATAAGTGTCAATTGTGTGATAAATTTACATGTTGCATTGTTATTTACGTGCTCATTTTTATGGGTTTATCCTATGCATGATTATAACTGTATGTATGTTTATGGGTATTTCCCACATATGCTACATGTCTTTGTTTACTATTATTTCAGTATGAATTTGTGCATTTATGTAAATTATTTGTCTATTACATTTTATATATATGTTTCTGCAAGAGCTCTATGTGTATATAATTTAATTGCATGCAGTTCGAAAAATTTATGTGGCATATCTTAGTATGATGTTGGGTTTGTTATAGTATATTCCGCAGAGAGAACATAAGTGTTCTCTGGTTTAGCATGGCCCGGCCTGGCTGGTCGGGGACGTTACATAATGCCTACATGTTTGATATGCATCGGCATGCATTAAGTTTTTCCCACAATTACGAATCCTGAGATTCCCAGCATGGAGATTCTTGACCAGATGCACTGGAGCCCTGGGAGGAGGTGGACAGCCTGAGGGACTATGTGGAAGAGAAGGGAGTCCATTCTCTTGGGTTGTGCAGGATGGGTAGAAGAGAGCTAGTGTACTTTTTATTGTTGTGTGTGTTGAGAAGCCTATGAGAGCTTGAGTGTTGACTAGTTTGGGAATCTGAGTGACACTTTGGAACCATCCTTGTGGACTCATATCCCTAGCTCAGGGGTGACATTGTTGTTGAGACTTGGAATAGTAGTTTCTACGGTTGGGTGGAACGTCCTTTTTCTACAACCAGTTGGTGATTCATTTCATTAAAGATAAGTGAACTCTCTGTCATGCTTTCATTTACTATATATTTATTTCCATTGTGTATTTATTTATCTATGAAATTTGTATCTATAATATGCATGCTTGCTGATTTTCGTTGTGCATGACATATGGTTCATTTATTTTTTATTGTAGCTTGAATATTGATATATGCATGTGAATATTTCATTCATCTTTATTAATTAAAAATTTGATTAGAATTCGAAATTAGTTCAGAAACGGGCTTGAAGTAGCGTGCCCGACCTGTGGGTGGCTGGGTACGTTACAGATTGGTATCATAGCTTCAGGTTGAAACACCAGATTGGTATGGGTCGAAACTGTGGACAAGGTATTATGGTTAAAAATGGATATGTCCTTGCGATCTTAAATCTCAGGAAAGATAGAACTGCATAGATCACACAAAATTCAGAGCATCATGGTCATCCCTTTTGGATCTTGGGAGCGATCACAACCATTGATAGAATCCAAGAAAGAGATGGAAAACTCTGAAACTTCATCGCTTCGGTGATTATGGGAGATAGGGTAGAATCACGGAAAAGGTCGAAGTCAGAAAGTCTCATCGGTCGTTCGATCTGATAGGAGCCTCAGGTGAAATATCAGTCATTGGTCAGGGTCATCTGGCATTGACCACTTTGAGAAGTTAACTCCGAGAGAATCGAACCATTTTAGAACTGCTATAACCCAGAGTCCTAGAGTGTCGAAGTCCCAAAATCTCTTCGACTGTTAGATCGAGGGAAGAATCCAGGAGTAATGTAGGTCGTCGGATTTGTAGCAGAGATGGTGGACCATTCATTCGATTGATGATGTGTCATATGCCATGTGGTCGGGTATCGTGTGGGGACACATGTCACCCAGATTCAGTCCTTTTGGACCCTAACCTGTTCATTTTTAGTGACACATGGCACACATTCCATGGATCCACATCACCATAGGTGACATCAACATGCCATGTCATCTCCTGAAGTATGGCCTCTGGGGGTTTCCAACGTCTCTACCAGTGAAAGTGTTGAAGACCAAAGTTGTGAATTCATGTAGACCATAGATGTAAAATCCCTTCGAGACCTTTCTCAACTATTAGATCAAGCAGTGGAAGGATGGCATAAGAAATTTGGAAGATATCACTCCAGGGGAGTTGTACGACTCGAGAGTTGTAATGTCTTAGAGTCCCGTAGCGTCGAAGTCCCGAAATGAATAAGGATCGTCCATCTGGGCGCTTGATTAAATCATGGTCGTTGGATCAACTAGTGGAAGGATAGCATAAGAGAAGGCCTTAACCGATGGTAAGAGGTCATTGTCACTTTATGACCACTTCGACAGGTATCACTCTGTGGAATTTGAACAACTTGAGAGTTGTAATGTCCTAGAGTCCTGGAGTAGTGAATTCATGTGGTGCATTGATCTGAGACCCTCTAGGAGTTCTCATGACCATCTGATTTAACAGTGGAAGGATAGGGTAAGATCTTCGACGAGTATCACTCTTGGGGAATTGAGTGACTTGGGAGTTGTAATGTTTTGGAGTCCCATGGTGTCGAAGTCACGAATTGATTAAGTTCGTCCATATCAATATTTGATTAAGTCATGACCGTCGATCTCATTGAATCCTCTTGATGAGATGGGATCGTCCAGTCGACGAGAGATCAAATCTCGATCATATGATCTTCTAGTGGAGCTAATAGAAGGGTTTTGATGAAATTTACTCTAGGAGAAGTTGGAATATTGAAAAGGGAGAATAGTTGAAGGTCAAAGTTAGGAGGACTTGGTCCTAGCGTCGGTCTCATGATAAGGTAAAGGAAGTAGTTCAAGAAATATTTTCAGAAGGAGTACCTTTCAGAGAACTTCTATGACAAGAAAATTCAAGATTTCTTTGAACTCAGGCTAGGAAGCGTGACCATGGTAGAGTATGAAAAGAAGTTCTTGGGGCTACTAAAGTATGTGGGGTTTATAAAATATGAGAAGGTGAAAGTAAAAAGGTTTTTGTGTGGATTTCCATCCTTTTATAAAGTGAAGATTCAATATGATGAACCTAGGACTTTGACTGAGACCATTAGGAAGGCTAAGTACTTGTATGATAAAGGAAAGGGTAGAGAGTCTTTGTATAAATCTTGGAAGGACTAGAAGAAGGAGAAGTATGATCAGAGAAATAAAGGATTCAAACCTCCTTTCAATAGAAATATCCCAAATAAAAATCAACCTGACCAGTATGCTAAGGATGAATCCAAGAGAGAAGACTCCTTGGGAAAAAGGGGAAGGCCACCAATACAATGTTTGGGATGCAAAGAAGATCACTTGTGCAAGGATTTCCCTCACAGAAAGGACAAAGTGAATACCATGCACAACATCCAAGAGGCTACAATAGTAGAAAACATGGGAAGAATATATGCAGCCTTAGATGATCAACAAGCAGAGTACCAATCCAATATGATCGAGGTGGAAGGTAAAATCATTAATCAACATGTTTCTACTTTAGTTGATTTAGGAGAAAGTCATTGTTACATCGATCCTAAAATAGTGGACAGATTACATTTGGATAAAAGTAAGCTTGAAAAATCAAGTTTGGTTCAGCTAGCCACTGGAACCAAAAGGAGAATCCATGATATGGTCAAAGGTTGTTCCATAAGTCTTAATGGTGTGAATACTAATGTTGATCTAAATATTATACCGTTGGGGTCTTAAAATATTCTAATTGGAATGGATTGGTTGGAGAAGCATGATGTTGTCCTAGATTTTCATAACAAGACATTTACATGTCCTGATGAAGAAGGAAAACAAAGCATTGTGAATGGAGTTCCAAGACTCATCTCTATAAGGGAGATTTCAACCTTACAGCTGAAGAGATGTTTCAAAAAAGGATGTCAATTGTATGCACCCCATGTGGAGGAACAGAAAAATACAAAGGGGCCAAGCCTTGAAGAATTTTTGATACTGTAATAATTTGAATATGTATTGCAAGAAATACCTGGGTTTCCACCAAAGAGGGAGATAGATTTCTATATTGATTTAGTGCCAGGAGTTTCCCTGGTATCAAAAACACCTTGCAGAATGAGTACACCAGAATTAAATGAATTACAAATGCAGTTGGAAGAATTGTTGAAGAAAGGGTACATACGTCCAAGTGTTTCACCTTTGGTAGCACTAGTACTCTTTGTTAAAAACGAGGATGGAACCTTGAGGCTATGTATTGAATTTCAGCAGTTGAATAAATCCATTATAAATAACAAGTACCCTCTACCCAGAATTGAGGACCTCTTTGATCAGCTAAGAGGGGAAAAGATATTTTCAAAGATAGACTTGAGATTGGGATACCATCGGGTAAGAATCAAGGAAGAAGACATCCATAAGACAACCTTTAGAACCAGGTATGGGAATTATGAATTTGTAGTGGTACCATTTGGACTGTCCAATGCACCAATTGTCTTTATGTGCTTAATGAATGGTATATTCAGAAATTATTTGGATAATTTTTTCATAGTATTCTCAGATGACATACTTGTATATTCTAAGTCAAAAGAAGAGCATGAACATCACCTAATATTGGTATTGCAAGTGTTGACGTAAAATTATTTGTATGCCAAGCTTAGTAAGTGTTCTTTTTACCAAGAACAAATCCATTACTTGGGACACATTATTTCAGAACAAGGTATAGCAGTGGATCCAGAGAAGATTGAAGCCATTAGAGGATGGCCAACACCCAGGAATGTTTCAGAAGTCAAATATTTTATGGGGTTAGTTGGTTACTACAGAAGATTTATAACAGGTTTCTCTAAGATTTCTCATCCCATCACTTCCTTGCAAAAGAAGGGAATTAAATTTGAATGGACAACAGAGTGTGAAGCGAACTTTAATGTGTTAAAATAATTACTTACTACTATTTTAAATATTCTTGACCCAAATGGAAGTTTTATGGTATGTAAAGATGCATGCAAGGAAAGAATTGGTGGAGTCCTCACTCAAAATGGACATGTCATTGGTTATGAGTCCAGAAAGCTTAAAGAGCATGAGAGGAACTATGCCACACATGACTTGGAACTTGTTGCCATTGTTCAGGCTTTGAAGATGTGGAGGCATTATCTCATGGGGAAGAGGTTTGAATTAAGAACATACCATAGTGGTCTGAAATATCATTTTGAATAGCCAAATTTAAATGCCAGGCAGATGAGATGGCTATAATTTTTAAGTGAATACAATTTTGACATAAAGCATATAAAAGGAAAAGAAAATAAAGTTGTTGATGCACTTAGTAGAAGAGTAAATCTCATGCATGCTACAGCTGTTAGTATGCATCAATCAGATTTAAAGAGAAGAATTTTAGATGTTGTTGTCACATATCAGCATTACCTACAGGTAAAGGGAATCTTACAACAAGAAAATATAAAACAAAAAATTAAAGAATGTGAGATAAAGGAAGATGAATTACTTATGCATAAAAATAGAATTTATGTTCCTAGTTCCAAAGAAATTAGGAATTTGGTATTAAAAGAAATGCAAAATGTTCCATATGTCGGACATCTCGGTTACCAGAAAACAATTGAAACAGTAAGAATCCAATTCTTTTGGCCAGGAATGAAAAATGATCTTGTTGATTACATTTCCAGATGTATGGAATGTCAGAGAGTGAAGGTTGATCATAGGCCCCCAGCGGGTTTGCTACAACCATTACCAATTCTAGAGAAGAAATGGGAAGTGGTAACCATTGATTTTATAACTAAATTCCCTAGGACAACAAGACAACATGATTCAATCATGGTAGTGGTTGATAAATTGACAAAGGCTGCTCATTTTTTTCCTGTAAAAACGACTCATACAACAACTAATATTGCAAAAATTTACATGAGGAAGATTGATAGGTTTCATGGGATACCTAAGGAAATTGTCTCAAATAAGGACACAAAGTTTACTTCAAATATCTGGAGGGGATTGTTTAAATGATTTGGTACAAATATGAACTTTAGCACAACATACCATCCACAGTCAGATGGGAAGTCAGAGAGAGTCAACCAAGTAATTTAAGACATGTTGAGAATGTATGTGATGGATAAGCCATCTAAGTGGGAAGATTACTTGCACTTGGTTGATTTTGCATATAATAACGGGTATCAAGATTCATTGAAAATTAGCTCATTTGAAACTTTGTATGGTAGAAAATGAAATACTCCAATGAGTTGGGACAACCCAGTAGATAGAGTGGTACTTGGACTAGAATTTCTCAAGGATATGGAGGACCAGATGGTTAGAATTAAGCATAATTTAAAGGCAACTCAAGATAGACAAAAAAATTATGTAGGTAAGAAAAGGACAACTAGAGAATTTAAAGTGGGGGAGCATGTTCTTTTAAAAGTGAATCCCAATAAGATTTCTTTGAATTTGGGTAGTTTTACAAAGCTAGCGGCCAGATCTTGTGGTCAATTTGAGATATTGGACAGAATAGGGCCAGTTGCATACATGCTTGCATTGCCTACTTACATAAATGTGCATAATGTATTTCATGTCTCTTTGCTAAAAAAATATGTACATGATCCTAACCATGTTATTAATTGGCATCTGATTTAGGTAGAGGCGGAGGGAGACTTTTAGGTCCATGCAATGCAAATATTGGAAAAAAATTCAATAATGGAATCGAGTTATAGAGATGGTAAAAGTCTAGTGGACCTGCTACGGTCCTGAATATGCTACTTGGGAGCATGAATATTCCATTCGAGCAGAGTACCGACAACTTTTTTAATAAATTTTGAAATTTTGTTTTATGTTTTGTATATGCACTTAGGACAGTGCCAAAATGAGGGGCAGGGGATGTAATACCTCGAGTTTTTTAGCCCCGTATTAAATAATGTATTTTGTTCATCTATGCAAGGCTAGAGTGACTAAACAATTAAAAGAGGTCATTGTGCCTAAGAAATGTAATGTTTTGATCCTTATTAATAATAAATACATCACTGGCTTCTAGACGGATAGGGACAAGAGTTATAGGGGGCTATGATTCCACAAGAGAGTGGGCTTGAGGGGCTAAGTATTTATTTTATATTTTATCTACCCATAATTGTTTAATGGAGAGGATTAGTTACATGAGATTCTTGGGGAAGGCCATGTGGTTCTCGATTTACAAGTAAATATATAAACCCATCTTGTGGGTTGTTTGGGATATTCTTATCCACTCTTTCACCCACTCTTCATTCTTCATTCCTTTTGAACTTGGTTGGGGAGAGAAAAATGAATTGTGGATAGGAGCCATGGTTTGGTGGGAAGTAGTTCTTATTGGTGTATTCTAGCCATGAATTAATGGATGTATGTCTGAGATGCATTGGCATCCATTATGTTTTTCCCACAGCTATGAATCCTGAGAGTCCCAGCATGGATATTCTTCACCAGATGCACTGGAGCCCTGGGAGGAGGTGGACAACCTAAGGGACTTAATGGAAAATAAGGGGGTGCATTCTCTTGGGTTGTTCATCTTGGGTAGAAGCGAGTTGGTGTACTTTGGATTATTTTGTTTACTGTGAAGCCTATGAGAGATTGAGTGTTGACTGGTTTGGGAAGATGGGTGACACTCTGGAACCGTCCTTCTAGACTCATGGCCCTAGCTCAGGGGTGACATTGTTGTTGATACTTGGAACATCAATGTCTATGGTTGGGTGGAACGTCCTTGGTTTGCAACCAGCTAGTGATATTCATTTCATTAAAGATAAGTGCTCTCTCTGTCATGGTTTCATTTACCTGTATATTTATTTATTTTGTGTATTTATTTATCTATGAAATTCGTATCTATAATATGCATGCTTGTTGGTTATTGTTGTGCACGAAATATGGTTCATTTCTTTTATATTGTATCTTGAATCTTGATCTATGTATGTGAACATTTCATGCATATTTATTAATTAAACATTTGATCAGAATTTGAAATTAGTTCAAAAGTGGGCTTGAAGTAGCATGCCCGGCCTGTGGGTGGTTGGGTACATTACAAAAATTGACCTATCATTGGGACACATAGTGAGTTTTAATTCGGTCCATATGATCTGGTTTGGTGACAAATGAGATCATTCGAGTATCTCATCCCAATAAATGAAAGAAATAATACTAATCTCAAAGCTAGGATCCACCACCTCATATATTGGTTATCCCATAATGTGGGATGGACCTATGTGTTGCGCCTCTTTCGTCACCTTGGTGAGCAAAATAGAGGTGCTTGCAAGCTCAGTTGGGTCTGCTGAGCAGGACATCTGGAAGGAAAAGAGTTAGGGAAATAAAATAAAAGACTACAACTAAGAATTAAACTAAGAAATGCAATAACAACTAAATTCATAAGCATAGGGACATAGAAACAAAAAGAACCATAAGACCCATGTCACCAATGTTTGAGGCTGATCTATTAGTGAAAACAAAGCACCAAGAAAAAAAGGGACTATGAGTCCCTTATTCCTCCAAGGGAGGGCTCTTGGACCCCCACTAGCTAGCTCTTCTTACAACAAAGAAATATGGAAAATGGTGATGAAAGAACTCTTTACAAATCCACTCAATGGTGAGGTGGATTGTCCAATGTAATGGTGCCAATATGCTCTTGACAAGGATGGAGTCCTCAAAACAATAGAGGCAGCATAACATTACTTTGAATTCCTTGAAAAAATGAGGTGCATTCATGGATTTTTATAGCATTGCTTTGGGTTATTGTTTAACTGCTTTGTAGTGTGAAAAGAGGCCATTTAGGGCATTCCTAGGTCTTTGACCAGCMCACCARTCGGATCTAGTCYAGATTTGAGGGTCAAATCAGCTTGGGAGCTGAACCATAAGTGGTTGGGAGGCYGACCACTCTCATAAATGYGTCGTTTAGCAGGTGCACATYTTTTTGCGATAACAGTTGCACACCATGCGCCTGTGCACGATTTCTGCGTTCCTGTTACGCGCATGCRCGCGCGCGCYCAATGTCTGCATAGCGCTCTTCAATTTTTCACTACTTTGTATAGTTTTTTTACCTTTTTTGAATGTTGTGGTATTAATTTAGGTCCATGATTGAMTTCATCACCATTTGACGATGCTGAGTTCTTGTAACCATGTGCGGACGAAATTTCAGTGATAACACTATGCATATTTTTGAAACAAAATACCTACCTTGTGTACCTTCATTGTGTCAAAACATGAGGCTTCCTCATAAGCATTCGAAAAACATCCCAAGAATTGGTAGATCTTTTTCAAGCATTTCTAATATTGATCTAATGCCTAGAGTTGGTCTGTCAATTATTTACTCTTCATTCCTAAATGATATCCCTTTGTTTTTGGCACTAACTAGTTCCTTTGGACCCAAAGTTGGTGCTTCCTTTCTATGCCTTTCAAGGTCACTTTCAATTTATTTCATCATTTGATGAAAACTAGGTATTCTTCACTATATTTATGAATGTCTTCTTCAACAAACCCATGTTCCTAATTATTCATCATATATCATGATGCAATAAAATATTCTTCATCATCTTCTTCCATAACCTGAATCATTTGGAAAAAAAATACAAGTTGACCCAACTATCACAGACAATATCGATTATCGTGTGTTCATATACCACAATACAAATAATGGGGATTCCTTGGTCTGATGAAGATGTAATTTTCTATAGTATGTCCCCATAAACCACATTAAAAAAACTTGGAGGCCTCTTTTTCATGCAACATATGAACCATCAAACTTGTCTCTTAGGAATGAGCTCAAAAACCTTCTCAATATTCATGAAATTTTTTCTCACGGTGGGTATGTTGGAACTGTAACCAATGGGACCACATTATTTCCTACAGGTGTGACATTGATTTCTCAAGTTATTTTCATAGTTTTAATATACATGATTCTAGGTATCATTTTTGTGGCAAAAAGTGTATTGATTTTAATTTTGTGGCTTAGCATGATGCTTATTTTCAAACAAGATTTGGAAATAATGACTCATTAGGATTCTTGTCACACCTCATTGTCTCTAGCTCATGTCTATGTTCCTCATTGGCCTTTTTTTCCCTCCATTCTTCTTTATATTTCTCTTTACCTTGTACAATCAAGCTTATTCATCTTCCAACTTGATAGCTATGTTCATTGCTTCCTAATAGGTCTTTAGGTTTCTTCCTTAGACCTATGTCTAGATATTTTTCCAAATTTGTTGGCCCTCGACCAATTTTTGGAGAACCTTAGTCATGTTTGACCATTTTTAGGACTTCGATAAGCTGGTTGAAGATGAAGCGCCCAGGCGAAGTGAAGATCACGGGATGTCGCCCCCTTTTGTGAGATTTTTGGGTTTAGGGTTTATGTAACGGGTATGGGATGTCGGCCCATGGGTATTACCCATGTTTAGGCCCCTTTTGTAATGTATAAATAAGTATCTAGGTGATGTAAGAAGGATTCAGTTGTAAGCTAGTGAGCTAAGTGAGATTAGCTTTAAAGGCTCTGTGCATACTGTGTGTCGAGAACTTTCAAAACTAAGTGCAAGTGATTGTAAGAAGGCTCTATGCTGTGCCAAACTCGGGGAAGGAGGATCTGGCGAGGTGTCACAGATATCTTGTCTTTTGCGGAGTGGGTTTTGTGGCTCTGTGCATGTAAGAGGATTGAAAGAAGATAATAAAGAAGATGAAGAGTTGGTGGACGTAGCCCCACGCTGGGGGTGAACCATGTATATCCTATGTTCTGATTGCTTTGTGTTATTGATGTGATTTATGCTTAGTGTTGTAATCTATATGTATGTATATACATCTGATGGAGTATCTTAGTGCTTAGTGATATGAATAAATTATAGATCTGATCTATTTCTATGTGTTAAGTGCTTGGATGTGTTAGATCTTGTTGAATACTATGTTGTTCTGTAATTAGGGTTTTACCTGTGATGTGGATAAAGGGTTAAAGAATAATGAATGTTAACTGCTATGTGCTCTATTAAGTATTGTGATCACAGATCTATGTCCCAACTAGGTTGTAGACATTTGAGTCCTACAACCACCCCTGCATCTACTTCGGGTGAGACTTCATCTGCTTCGCAGGTGTTTTCGAAAGGGAAATTAGTTAGGGTTTTGTTGGTGCGTTGTTGAAGTGTTGAACCCTGGGTCTGCCCCTGTGCCAACAAATGGTTCTATTGCTGGGAACTGAGGAAAAGAGAAAGTTATGTGCATAGATCTATTGTTGTAGTGCGCAGTACTCTACTTGACTAGTGAAGCTTCGTTCCAAGAAGAGAAGTTCAATATGAAGAAAATATGTAAGATATAAAATCTTTGTGCTCTGATAAAGGTAAGATAAGTGGAAATTTTTGTTCCGAAAGAATGTATCTAGGTATATTTGATAGATTTTTTCCTAGTCTGAAAACTAGGGCACAACTAGAAAAAAGAAGATATGATATGAATAGATCTTATAGAAATAGTGAAAGATCTATTATCCCTATGAATAGAAAGAATTGTTGGACTAACAAGTGGATGCAGGATCCTAGAAATAATTTTTTGTAGGTCTATCACTATGATCCCAGTGTGCAGTATAGGAAAGGTTGGGGATCGTTTAAGAGAAAGAGTGGATTGACTCTTTGTTATAGTTGCAGAAGACCAGGACATCTGGCTAAGGAATGCCTTGGTAGAGGTCTTATTTTCCTTTGTTGTAAAGCTACTGAACATGAAATTTTATATTTCCCTAGAATGATTGCTAAAGTTGAGAAGATAAACATGAGACAAGAAAACCATGAGGAAGGTCAAAAGACTACAAATATGCTAAAGAACCAGAAATAATCTAAGGTTATATTATTGCAAATGAAAGAAACACTGAATGATCACAGAGACATCAGTTTATCAGATATCTTAAAAGAGAAGCAGTGCATAGAAACAAGAATATGAGACTTCGACATAGACTATGTATTGGATGCAGAAACACAATTGAACATTATGCTAGAAATTACTTGGGAAATTTTGGGAAAGCCTATTATGATTCCTTCATTGGGAGGAATAGGATTGTTTAAAGGGAAGATGATAACCCTATGTGGAAGACTTACTCATGTACCTATGACTGCTCATGGAGCATCGACAGGAGAAGAATTTGAGGTCATTAAGTTTGTTGAGAACAGTGCCCCCTTTGCACTTTTATTAGGAAGAACTTGGATTGAGAGAGATCAAATCTGAAGGAAAGAGGAAGAGGAAGCTATAGAACATAAAAATAAAGAATTAAGGGATTTTATGGCTAGGAAAATAGCGAGACTAATACAAGAACAAGAGGACAAGTCAAAGAAACTGAGGGCCAAAGACTTGGCTGTCGAAGTTGAAAGAACACAAGAAGGCTTAAAGAACCTATCCATGCAGGAGAGTAAAGCACCTACTCCAGAAATAGTAAGAGAAGAAGTATTATCCTTGAACCTTGTGAAAGATCCGCAATAGTGAGAAGTTACTATGCTAAGAAAAGATAAGAACAATAATGGAAAAAGGAATCTAGAGACGCAAATCACTGAAAAGAAAGAAAGACATCTTAGTAAGAAGAAAGTGAAGCTAGAAAAATTGCAGGAGGTTCCATAGAGGACTTCATAGAAGGAAAGTTTATGGAACTTAAACCTCTCCAGAATAGCAGAATAGCACAGACTAGAACTTCACCATGGAGAAGCAATATGACCATTGGAGGCATCACGACCATTAGAACGATGCTCCAGAATGGCTAGAAACATAGTTATTTTCGGAACGTTCGCCATTGGACCATTGGAACCGCACGATAATGGATGGAATTGTATTGAGTGAGGAATCCCTGCCCATTGGAGGAGTCTGTTACGATGTTAGCTATTTAACCTGT
Organism: Picea engelmannii; assembly: GCA_009831015.1. Classification (NCBI taxonomy): domain Eukaryota; kingdom Viridiplantae; phylum Streptophyta; class Pinopsida; order Pinales; family Pinaceae; genus Picea; species Picea engelmannii. The sequence continues at coordinate 158,396 of ML808480.1, read as the reverse complement.
TGAATGTCTTACCGAGGAAACTTTTTCCAATTGTGATTATCCTAGCCCATAGAAAACTAATTTCTTTCGCACAGTGCTTATTGATACCTCGCCACCTATTTTTCTTACCTTGAGAATTTTTCCACCTATCTGAAACATTTGATCACGAGAATGCATGTCGAGCAACCTTAGTGCAGTAGAGAAATCCGTCGAAGAGATTTTGATTGACCTCATGGTAGAGAAGGTCATGTCGGTAGGAGCACAAGCCTCATCGATGAGAGGATTGCAAGCCTCCCCATCGACTGTACATCGATCTGGACCATCCTGAACTACGACAGACAAATGGAGCAAGCATCGCGACGACTTGGAAAATGAGAAGCTCATCCCATCAATTCTGCTTGACTATATCCTGCCTCTGGCTAGCACGGTTAATCGTGACAGCGTCCCGAGAGACTTCGACTATACACTGATCACTGCATACCTCACGAATGGGATACGTGTAGTTGGACTACAATTAGGACAGATTATGATGCTAAAGATCATTGACTTCAACTTGGGAGACCGCAAGAATTATGGAATTCTCACCCCACATAAGTATTTGACAAAGACAATGGGGAAGAATTCGAAGATAATCCCCCAGCCATGGACCATGGACATCACGATATCAACAATCCTTAACGTGATGAAGATACCACACTTCGGCAGACATCAAGAGGTTAATGCATGCATTAAACTCCTCTTGTCATTCTACCATGGTGGTTACCTGTGTTTGGATCGATGCATCACCATAGATTTGGCACTGATCCATCGGATCACTGAATTGAGCATGCAAGGATCTGACCCTCAGGATTTTTACCCAGGGAAGATTTCATATCACACCCTGGTGCAGGGCATAAAAGACACTTACGACGATGTAGAGAAGGGGAAGCGAGGCTACAAGGTTGCCTCCATAAAAAATGGCACAGTGCGCCTAGATTTCCAGTTGATCGTGGGTAAGCTCGTCAGGAAGAACAAAGCAACATAGGTCACAGGGTTCATTGTCGACCTCACAGGAAAATGCATCAAACGGATGCAAATGAACTGGGCGTGCTACCTCGTCAACCAGTTGGAACAAGATTGTCACGAAGTACGGGACTAGGGCTATGCGTTTCATTTTAGCTGGTTGTTGATTCTCATTGCCTTCATTGCTTGGGAGATGTCAGAAGGAGTGACCTTCTCTGAAATTGAGTCGTCTGAACAACTGACCATGAAGTTCACTATGCTCTGGTATTCGAGCGACATGGAAAAACAATGGAAATCCAATGCAGTGTTCCACACATATTATTTACAGCTAAAGAGGGCCATTGAATACTCTACATAGGTTCAGGCCATTTGCAAAGTTCCACACAGATAAGAATTTCATTTACATCACTGTGCATGGGAATGAACACAAGGAAGAGCTCCAGTCCTATTACAAACTCACAGAGGAGAACATGGAAGAAATAACCAAGGAATGGCCTGTAGAGTTCCTCGTACCAGTCGAACAAACAAAACTCTCCAACCCGAACTCATCGGAAGTCCTATAGTCACTTGAGAAGAGTATGATATTCCCAGCAACAGTAGAAGGAAGAAGAAGGAATAAGTATAGGAAATGAACAGCGCATAAGAGGAAACTACACCAGATTCACTAGAAGGAGGAGGAGTTGCAAAGTAAACCAGGAAGAGAACAAAGGGGAAAAAAACAAACAGGAACATGGATAAGTGACACTGCCTAAGGATCCCATCACGAAGGCTGGTACATCCAAGAAAATAAAGGTTTCCCTAAAGAAACTATCAACACAGAAGAAATCATGAGCAAATAAACCTCCATTACAGACTATGCTCACAGTGGATGATATTGACCTCATCATCGTCATTGTATCAGATACCTCAGAGGACATTTTGCATCAAAGTGAAGCCAAATAGGAGACAATGTTTGACAAGATCAAGGTGGAGCTCAAAGGGGTACAACAGGCTCTTTATTTGAGCCATGCAATGTCTACTGCGTAGTCTTCATCAAAAGGTATAGAAGTAGGAGATGAGCCTTCCCACTTACGCAGATTTGTAGATCCAACAGAGACTCGCATTTGTTGGGTCTAGGAGGAAAAGGAGCAGGCCACAGAGGCATTAAAGAAAGCAAAGGAGGAAGCTTTAGAGCTATTTCGGGTTGCGCATCAAGAGAAATATGACCTCCAGGGGAAGCTAACAGAGGATAAAACGCAAATCCAGAAGGAAAAAGAACAGTTGCTCACGAAACGGATGGGAGTCAAGGAGGCAATCACTAGAGAACTTCGCTTTGTGTTGATCCTCGCACAGATAGAAGAAGACATAGTGGAGAGTCAAGTGGATAATCTCGCTGAAGCTATTCAACAGCTTCAAGCAAGAGTGGAATAACTGGAACTGCAAGCAGTGCCAAGAACTCTGCAGGAAGTGCGATACTAGAGAGAATAAAATGCCAGGAGCGCAGTAGAAATAATCAAGGCGTTGGCCTCGGAATGCAAGCAATTAAGAAATTGAAGTGCACAAACTTATGAGTGCCTTGCAAAGGACCCAAAACCAAGGACATTAGAGTCACAACTCTAAGAGGAAAAGTAACAAGCAACGACAGTGCAAGAACAGTTGAAGGTACTGTCAGCAGTCGAGAAGATGAAAAGGTCACAAGAACAACGTGCAGTTCAGCAGCAGGTCCATGCCATCTAGAGTAAAGTCATGGAAGTGACCTAGAGACTTCAACCGATACAGGACAAAGCCTGCACACTTTTTGAAGAGACTGAGGGACAAGGTGCATAGCTAGAACAAGTGGTCACCACAGTGGAACAACACTTGGAAGGACCTGTCATTGAGAAAGTCATTTAGGTTCGCTGATCAGGAATCTCTCACGAAGCAGCAAGTCAAGGAAGCTCGAGCCAAACTCGAGGCCTTCGAAGTAGAGTTGCCCAAATCAGAGTGACTTGGGATGAGTCACAGGTGAGTGTTGGGGGCATGTTGGCCCTCGACCAAGTTTTGGATGACCTTGGTCGTGTTTAACCATTTTTGGGACTTCGACAGGATGGTCGAAGACGGAGCACCCAGGTGAAGTGGAGATCATGAGATATCGCCCCCTTTTGTGGTATTCTTGGGTTTAGGGTTTATGTAATAGGTATGGGATGTCAGGCCATGGGTATTACCCATGTTTAGGCCCATTTTGTAATATAGAAATAAGTATCTAGGTGATGTAAGAAGGATTCATTTGTAAGTCAGTGAGCTAAGTGCGATTAGTTGTGCAGGCTCTGTGCATATTGTGTGTCGAGAACTTGCAGATCTAAGTGAAAGTGATTGTAAGAAGGCTCTGTTATGTGCCAAACTCGGGGAAGGAGGATCTGGCGAGGTGCACATAGATCTCATTTCCTATGCGGAGTGGTTTTTGTGGCTCTATGCGTGTAAGAGGATTGAAAGAAGATAATAAAGAAGATGAAGAGTTGGTGGGCATAGCCCCACGCTGGGGATGAACCACGTATATCCTGTGTTGTGATTTCTTTGTGTGATTGATGTGATTTATACTTAGTGTTGTAATCTGTATGTATGTAGATACATCTGATGGAGTAGCTTAGTTCTTAGTTATATGAATAAATTCTAGATCTGATCTATTTCTATGTGCTAAGTGATTGGATGTGTTAGATCTTGTTGAATACTGCGTTGTTCTGTAATTAGGGTTTTACCTACGATGTGGATAAAGGGTTAAAGACTAGTGAATGTTAACTACTATGTGCTATATTAATTATTGTGATCACAGATCTATGTCCCAGCTAGGTTGTAGACATTTGAGTCCTACACCCCCCTTGCATCTACCTCAGGTGAGACTTCATCTGCTTCGCAGGTGTTGCCGAAAGGGTCGGTAGTTAGGGTTTTGTTGGTGCATTGTTGAAGCATTGAACCTTGGGTATGTCCTTGTGCTAACAAAAGCCTAGATATCAATTGGTCTATATGGATAAGTTTGGGAAACTATAATTCAATCAGTGAAAGAGTTTCTTTAGCCATGCATCATATTCTTTAACCTGTTTCCCTCTTTGTTGGTGGATTCCTTTTATATTTGTGAGGGTTGATGCTTGGTTTTGGGTCAATTTCCCTCTCACTCCAAGATCCGTTCGAGATTAGAATTCCCCTAAAATGGAACCCACCTAAGATATCGYGGGGAGGAGTATGATATCCTCCCCACCAATTGTTTATATGATGGTTTTTTGTGGGATTTCATGGGTGTTGGTACAATGAGGTGATCAGTGGTTCTATGATAGGCTTGAGCTTCTTCAGGTAGTGAAGTASAGGGGAGGATGATAATTCAAAGAGGAGGATCCAAGTGCTTTCAGGTATCATGATGATATCAGTTGGGTGGATAATTCTTTCATATTTTAAATCGAGTGAAGCATTAGTCTGGCCTATTTTTCTTATGCTCAAGTGTAGGAATTGGTGTTGGGTGAGGATATGGATGCTTCAATGTTTTTCTCTCATCATTGGATCTAGGTAATATGTTTCTTAGTATTTGGTTMTTGTGGTGTTTTCTCTAGAGTTTTTTCTTAGTTTGGAGGGGTAGGCATAGTCCACCTCTAGATTTGGGTTTATCTTTGTCACTGGGGTTGGGAGGGAACTATAGAGAGTCACCCACATCCATTTGGCTCTCTTTCCTTGGCGTTGTCCATATTATTTTATTGGTATATTTTGAGGGAGTCCTCTATGGGAAGGATGGTCCATAGCTATGGAAAGGATGGGGGTATTAGTAAAATAAAGGCTCGAGCAATGCTTAGGAAGGCTTCGACCTTGCAGGATATGTTTCTTTCCTCTAAAGTAGTAGACAAGGCATGTGAAGCTAAGAAAATTTTCAAGGGGGGAGTCTCAACAATGGATTTAAAATAAGTTAAGGAGGTGGATAAGTTTGTTAAGGAAAAAATATACACCCTCTCTGAAGCACATATCATGCAGGAAGTAAAGGGATGGGTGAAAGACCTAGTTTATTCATGAACTTGAACCACTAAGTTTTTTAAGTTTGTAGAGACCTATTGGTTGGTAAAAACTCTAATTTCCAAAGCCATAGAGAATAAAAGGGAGGATTATAAATACATCCTTCATAAAATTAGTATTTTGGGGGGAAAGTTTGAGGCTATGTGCAAAGTGGTATTTGGAATTGGAATATCATTGTCACATGTCGAAGAGGAAGCAAGCACTTGCAAGTAGTAGGAGAGATCCTCGAGTTCAAAGGGAAATAAATAAAATCTCATTGTCCTATATGAGTGATAGAAGTGTATACTAGTGGCCACCCACCTATTCCACTAATTCAAAATGTTTCCACATCTTGGCAGTTTTTCTATAGTTTTTCAGGTCCCAAACATTTGGAGTCATTGTGAGGCCCTAAACGATGTTCTTTTATGTGGAAATTCCCAAGATATAGCCAAAGGCATGTATTGGGCCATTCAGAATGTGTACTTCTTAGTTATACCTTTCCAACAGGTTACCAAGCACCCAAAATGGAGATCATATGAAAAAGTAGTGCCCCAAGGAAATTGATGTATCAACTAACCACATCGGGGCCCACAAACCTTTTGGAGTTTCATATTCTAGGGTCAGGTTTTTGGATGTTTAGTGTTTTATCATTGATAATTTATGTTAAAAGGAATTGTAGGCCTCTTTTTAATTAGCTTCTTACGAATGAGTGTAGCCGACACATCTATTCCTTCAGGGATAAGACACCACCATAGCTAGTTTGTGTGCTTTTCATTTTATAATGTTTGTAATCGATTCATTAATAGAATATAGATTTCACTATATTTCTATGTTTTCTGCTATATTTTCATTCATATCTCATTTTGTTCTCAATATAATCTGGATTAATGGTATCAGAGCAATCTGCTCTTTGTTGTTTCTTGGTGCATGTCCTTGATGAGGTCAGGCTATCGAGAGTTGGGTCTTGAACTGGTTGATCTTGGGGAAGAACAATCTTTCCATCCAAAATAGCCTCCCATGGAAGAAGAAAAGAGAGATGACGGAGCAGGATATCCTATTAAATTTTTTCTTGATGAATCCCTCATGTGACAGATGAACGATATGATGGATAATTTCAACCAGATCCTTTGATGACTTCTAATAGAAACAAAGGATCCTTCAACCAGCAGTCACTTCGAAGTTGTGATTCCCTTCAAGGTACAAGTCAAATTTCATATTCCTTTATTTGAAGGCCAGATAGTCATCGATGCTTTGGAAAAATGGTTAAGTCTGATAGAGGGTTATTTATCTATCCAAAAATTTTCCAATAGTGAAAAAATCACCTTCACGCTTCTTAAAGCTCTTCCCCATGTCAGATATTGGTGGGAAACTCATTGTGAGAAAAATGTCGAGGATGAATCTACAATTTTTGGGCCTAAACCCACATGGGAGGATTTTTTTTATGCCCTCAAGGAGAAATACTACCATGTTGGAAACTACGATGACCAGTACACTAGATGGACAACTCTACGTCATGATATAGACCAGAAGGTGTTAGAGTACACTAACATCTTCCATACCTTGCGCAAAAAGCTAGGTATTAGAGACTCTGAGAAGCACCTAATTCTGAGGAACCGGAGTGGCCTACATAGGTACATCCAAACATATATGGAGTTCTTGTACATATCCTCACTGGGATATTGTTATCGATATGATGTCAATATCAAGAAAAAGTTCAAGCACAATAATAAGAGGGATTCCATTTATGCAAACCCATCACAGAATCATCACAGTAAAGGTGGGCCTAACTCCCAGAAAAAAGAATAAAGAAAGGATGCCCATCCCTAGGACAACAATCCAAGCCACAAGCAAAGAAGGGTAATTGGAAGTTGAAGAAGGACACTAGAAAGTGGTGTGAGTTCCACAAAATCCCTTGGCACATACTGATGAATGTCGCTCCAAATATTCATTGGTGGTTGAGATCAAAACCTCAGAGTTGAATATTCATTCATAATCTGATTCATAACTTAATAGGGGAAAACATATCATTGAATAGGAACCTAGTGTCACCATCGCTACCACAAAGGTCCATCCAAATGAACTAGAGGATCCTGAAGAAGGGGAGCACCTCTTCCACTCAAAGATGCGGGTGAAGAGGAATCCACTCCATTTCATTATTGACAACAGTATCCATAAGAAACTAATCTCAACAGAGGTCATCAAGAGGTTGAACCTAACAATGATGCTACACCCTCATCCATATAGCATCATTTGACTCATCTAGGGATGAGGCATCCACGTTAGCCAGTAATGTCACTTTCACTATGGCATCAATCCCTTCAAATATGAGGTATTATGTGATGTTTCCCCACTTGAATTTTGTGATTTTATTTTATGACAACCATATATGTGGAAGCAACATGTTTTTTATGAATCTAGGCCCTGTGATGTCATTATTACTTTGGGAGTTCAACTCTACAAGGAACCAGAGGTAGTCCCAACTACTACAGTCTCTTTAATCTTCGTAAAGTAGTGCAAAAAGGTGATTTCTCATAATGAGAGATATGTCCTCTTTATGGTTTGTTCAAAATGTGAACGAAAGATCACTGCAACCACCAAAACCTCTGGACGAGGTCTCTCTACACAACATAAATAGGTGGAAAAGTTAGTATAAGATCACACATACATATTTTTCTCACCTATTAGGGTTCCCTTGCACTGTCAGGTAAAGCACTCAATTTATTTGACACTCGATGCTCGTCTGCCCAATGACCCTATATATAGGCACTCTATTCTAGAGAATGAAGAAATCAAATGCCAAATCCAAGAGCTAATTCTGAAGGGCCACATTAGACCAAGATCCTCACCTTGTGGGAGCCTAATTGTTTTGGTATAGAAGAAGGATGGGAAATGGAGACTTTGTATTGATTATAGAACCCTGAACAAGATCACAGTCAAGAACAACTACCCAATACCCCATATTGATGATCTTTTAGATCAACTCAAGGGTGCAAAATTTTTTCATTAAGATTGATCTAAAGTCAAGATACCACAAGGTGTCGATTGACAAAATTGATGTATGGAAGACAACCATCAACTCTAAATAAGGTCTCTTCAAGTGTCTTGTCATGCTGCTTGTCTTAACTAATGCACTGGACACATTCATGCAGATGATAGATGATATATTATAGTCATTCACATACTCCTTTGTGGTCGTATATCTATATGACATCCTCATCTTTATAAAAAACTGGAAGGAACATTTGAAGCATATTCATCAAGTCTTGGGCACCCTACAACATCACAAGTTATATTCCAATTTGGAGAAGTGTTCCTTCGACATACAGACAATTCAATATCTGAGATACATTATGGAAGAGCAGGGTGTGCATGTGGATCCATCCAAGATCCAAGTCATTCGCGATTGGTTGACCCTGAAGAAACTAACGGAGATTAGAAGCTTCTTGGGCCTCACCAACTTCTACCAAAGGTTTGTGTTGGGGTTCTCTCATATCACTTGGTCCCTAAGGCAGATGATCAAGGGTGGAGCTAAGGCCAAGTTTGTTTGGGTTGCATCAAAACAAAAAGCATTCGAGGATTTGAAATTCTTCCTCTACTTAGCACCAGTCCTTATTCTGCAAGACCTGCAACAACCATTTAATATTGATATAGATGCTTCAGATTATTCCATAGGTGCAGTCCTCACTCACCATGGGATTTAGTTGGGCTAACCTAGTGAAACATTATCTTATGTTGTTCACAGATACCCCACCTATGAAAAAGAGATGTATTGCATGGTGTAGGCATGTCGACAATGGAAGAATTACATTTTGGGAAAGGAAATGATCATCCACACTAATCATAGGCCTCTACAATTCATGCAGAAATAAGGAAAGATACATAATGACCTCCATCAAAAAATTTCCATGGTATAGCACAAAATTCCACACCTATGCTTATGTGCCATGGCCTAATCCTTTCCCAATGCTTGCTATACTTTTCCATAAAATTCATCTCTAAAAATCATCTAAAAAACATGTCCTAGGATCATATATGTGGCTTTCCCTAGTGCAACACATGGACATCTATGCCTTTTCTCACTGCAACCTATGGATGCTCTCATTTTTGGTGAAAAATAAAATAATATCGTGTTTTAAGGCACTTTTTTAGGTTGGGATCATTTCCCAACAACCCTTTCCCGTACATAACGGAATTCAACTCCCCAAACCTCTTTGGGAAGATATAAAACAACCATAGAGGGATAAAGAGGAAAACATAAGTCCCTTGGTGCAAAGTTATGTTGTCAGCATCTAGCAAACCTCCTTTTCCTATATTCTTTGAGAAACATCCCCTTTAGTTTGGAAAGTCTTGTTCCAGAGCTTCTTATACATCATATGAATTCACAATTACAAGATGATTCCAAATGAAAATGTCTCCTTGGTATATATAGGAGACTAGGAGGTAAAATTACAACTAATGAACCCAAGCCAACATAAATAAAATAACAATATTAATGTAATATGCCCCAATTAAGGGGTAATGTGCCATGAATTAGGGCTTGATAAAAAATCCCTTAATCATTCCATGTACCTGCAATAATTCCACTTGAACATCAAGTACAAGAAGGGTAGCACCAACCATGTTGCATACTACCTTGTTGGACTACGATTGTCTTTATACCAAAACCTACGGGTGTTAATATATGCCACAATAATCATAGTTAGGATCCATGAGAGGGGGTTAACCCATGTTGTGAAACTTGCAGGAAGCAATGAACCCAATGTCTAACAATATCCCCCCTAATGCGTGTTGGGAAAGTTTCAAACTAGAGACATGTGGCTATGATAGCATTTGTTGGACTACGATTTTTGTTAGACCAAAACCTGTAGGCGTTAATATTTGCCATAATCCTCAGAGTTAGGATCCACAAGATGGGGTTAACCCATGTCGCAAAACTCACGGGAAGCACTAAAACCAATGTCCAACATACCTCAGTCGACCCCTAGTTTTGGTGCTAACCATAGTTCTCAACTCCCGTGGGAATGATACCTCTGGGTGGCTACAATTATACAATCATGACTTTGAATTTGTTGCTACCTATTAGACATTGAGTGTAGACAAACCAATTCCAAACTTTCATCTCTAGGATGGAATGTTATTCCATCTAAGCCATATATGTGTTCCTTCAAGAAAGCATGTAAAGTTGATTTGGGAATCTCATTATAATTAGGTAGTAGGACACTTTGGCATGGAAAAAATAGTGGTGGTACTAAAAAATAATTTTTATTGGCAAAATATCTGACAAGATGTTAGAAATTATATAAGATCCTACACTTCCTGTAACGTTTCCAAACCCACCATTAAGAAACAGGGGCTATACATCCCTCTTCTTACTCCTAAGAGGCCTTGGGAATCCATATCCATGGATTACATTCCCARTCTACCTTGAAAACCAAGCATGGTAATGACTGTGTCGTCATGGTCATTGATCAATTCTCTAAGATGGAAATTTTGACACCCTACAAGAAGAGCATCACAACCRAGGCCACTACTAAGCTCTTCTTTGAGCGTGTTTGGGTTCATTTTGGACTCCCACAAACCATTATTTAAGATCGAGATGGTATGTTCCTAAGTATATTTTGGTCCATCCTATGGTCAATGATGGACAACAAGCTRACCAAGTCAACTACCTTCCATCCAAAGACTAATGGACAAATAGAGGTAGTCAACAAGATGATTGTTCATATCTTGATGATGTACAATTCYAAACATCCATGCATGTGGGATGAGAGCCTTCATTATGTTCAACATAGCTACAAAAGATCCTTCCTTATGTTCAACATAGCTACAACAGAGCCCTCCATAGCTCTATTGTCCATAACCCCTTTCAGGTGTGCTTGGGGTTCTATCCATTGGCCCCCATTGACGTAGCTCTACCCATTGCAGTTCCATAGGAAGAGTCCTCCCATGTTTCGACCAAGGCTAATTGAGTAGCCAAATTGTTTGAATGAATCTATCACATTCAACAACAAGTTCATGACATTATGTAGAAATCCAATTCCTAGTACAAGCAATGCCACAATCAGCATTGGGTACCACACAAGTTTCAGGTAGGAGATAAGGTATGGTTGCATTTGCAGAAAGAGAAACTCATAGGACCCCATAGGAATATTCACCCACTACAATACAGGCCTTACACCATCACCAAGGTTGTGGGTGAAAATGATTTTGAATTAAGTATTCCCACTTTCCTTGTCTTGCACCCCATATTTAATGTGGAATTGCTTTGACCATACTTTCCACCTCTCTTGGACACTTCAGATGTGGCCGAGCACTTGGCCCCTATATAAATCAATACTAATTGCATTGAGAAGGAGAAAATGTATCAGATCATGGACACTGAGATGAAGGGAACCCACTAGCAGAACATCAAACTCTATTGGGTCGTCAAAGCAGGGCAACTTATTCACAAAGGCAAGTGGCTCACCAAGAGTCAGATTCAGCAAAATGTTTCCCATCTGATGGAGGAACTTAACATAATGTGGACCATTGTTTCCTAATGGGGGAGGACCGATATAGGTGGATATTGGTGGCCACCCACATGTTCCACTAATTAAAAATGGTTCCACATCTTGATAGTTTTTCTATAGTTTTTTGTGTCCCAAACTTTCGAGTCGGTTTTGAGGTCCTAATAAAGGTTTATTTGACGTTGCAGTGGCTAGTAGATAGCCAAAGGCATGTATTGGTATTTTCAAAATGTGTAATTCTCGGTTAGACCTTTCCAATGGGATACCAAGTGCCCTAAATGGAGATTTATGCAAAAGTAACGCCCCTAGGAAGTTGATGTATCAACTAACCACATCGGGGCCCACAAACCTTTTGGTGTTTCAACTTCTAGGGTTAGGTTTTTGGATGTTTATGGTTTTATCATTGATTCTTTATGTTAAAAGGCCTTTTCAGCCTCTTTGTAATCATCTCCTTACCAATGATCATAGCCAACACATCTCTTCCTTCAAGGATAAGCTACCACCATTCTAGCTAGCTTGTATGTTTTGCATTTCATAGTCTTTTGTATTCCATTCATTAATAGAAACTAGATTTCATTGTGTTTTTGTGTTCTCTTCTATATTTTCATTCGTATCTCATTTCATTCTCGATACAATCCAAACCAATGAAGATGCTCGACCATCCAAAATTGCTCAAGAAAAGTACATAGAAACTAAGTTGTTGGTGGAGCCATTTGTGGAGGATAGGGCCCAAACTCCTCATGCTTGATGTCTAGTTTGTCTAGTTTTTTAGTCTCTGATATAGTATGGATAATTATAGGTAGTTATCCATGCTTATGGTATCCTTTTGCAACTATTTTTATCAATACTTTGATAAGGTTGTTATGGAAAAATATGTTGATTTTCTACTGGTAGGGGTTCTAGTTTCCCTTGAGGCAAACCCCTACTATAGATTGTTGTAACTTTTCCTGTATATAATAAATTAAATAGCGATTTTTTAATATTAAAAAAAAATTACTTATCCAAACAAATGGTGCCTATTTGAATGGCATGTGAATAAGACCTAATAGGAATCCCTCGTAAGTTTCAATACTTTGAATTTTACATAATTCTTGACTCCACAACACTCATTTTTTGCAACTATCAATTGACCTATCATTGGGACACATAGTGAGTTATAGTTTGGACCATGATTTGGTTCCATGACAAATGATTGATCAAGTATCTCATCCCAATAAATGAAATAAATAATACTAATCTCAAGGCTAGGATCCACCACCACCTCATTTATTAGCTATCCCATAATGTGGGATGGGGCTATGCATATTTCTGGAAAAAAAATACCTACCTTGTGTACCTTCATTGTGTCAAAACATGAATCTTCCTCATCAGCATTCAAAAAACACCCCAAGAATTGATAGATCTTTTGCAATCATTTATAATCTTGAGCTAATGTATAGAGTTGGTCTATCAATTATTTACTCTTCATTCCTAAAGGATGTGATTTTGTTTTAGGGATTAAATGGTTTCTTTGGACCCATAGGTCATTTCAATGTCTTTCATCATTGATGAAACCTAGGTATTATTCACTATCTTTAGGAATGGCTTCTTCATCAGACCCATGTTCCTCATTATTCACCATGTATCATGAAACAACAAAATATTTCTTATCATCTTCTCCCATAACCTAGATCATTTGAAAATAAAAATTACAAGTTTCCTCACCTATCAAAGACAATACTAATTATGATGTGTGCTCAGACCAAAATACAAACAATAGGGATTCCTTGGTATGATAAAGATGTATTTTTCTATGGTATGTCCACATAACCAACTTGAAAAACACTTGCAGACCTTCTTTCCATGCAACATATGAACCATAAAACTTGTCTCTTAGGCATGAGATCAAAAACCTTCTCTGTATTCATGAAACTTATGCTCATGGAGGGTATGTTGGAACTGTAACCACTAGGACCCAAGTTTCTCCTACATGTGTGACATCGATTTCTCAATTTCTTTTCGTAGTTGTAATAGACATGATCATATGTATCATGTTCGTGGAAAAAAAGTGTATTGATTTTACTTTTGTGTCTTAGCATGATGCTTCTTTTCGAACAAGATTTGGAAATCATGACTCATTAGGATTCTTGTCATACCTCATTGTCTATAGCTCATGTGTTTGTTCCTCATTGGCTATTTTATTCTTCCATTCTTGTTTATATTTCTCCTTATCTTGTGCAATTAGTTTTCTTCATCTTCCAACTTGATAGCTATGTCCATTGCTTCCTAATAAGTCTTTGGGTTTCTTCCTCAAACTTATGTCTATACATTTTTCCAAATCTTAGATATGAACTAGTCTATATGGATAGGTTTAGGAAAACTATACTTCAATTGGTGAAAGAGTTTCTTCAACCATGCATCATATTCTTTAACTTCACCTCTTTGTTGGTGGATTCCTTTTAGCTATGTCAGGGTTGATGCCTTGGTTTTGGGTCCATTTTCCTCTCACTCCAAAATTCGTTCGAGCTTAGAATTCCCCTCAAACATTGGGGCCTAAAATGGAACCAAAATGGGAAAAAAATGCAATAATATCGTTCCCAACTAAAGTTGGGTTAAACTTACATAAAACTTAATGTAAATGAATTAAACATTGAAAATGATATTGAAATAAACAACTTTTTTTTTTATAATCTTAAACTAATGAAAGATACAAATAAAATAATACGCATATTCAATGATAAATTGAACTAATAACTTATCTCATGAATACATGAATCACACCATTGAACAACCTAAGGATCGAGAGGAAAACCCCAGATAGAAAGAGACCATCTTAGTCTTATTATTTACTAGAGAAAAAACAAATCATCAAGATCATACATTAGTCAAGTAAACCTTTTTTCTAACCTAAGTGATATCTTATATAATATGGGAAATTGACGTAATTAACCTTGATTAGTGCCCCTTAGTTAACTTAATATGGTAAAAAATGATGAACAAGTCATAAATTTACAAGATGTTGTCTAATAATTATGTTATGGCAATTATTACAAAATTGAGGTGCACTCACATCCACGACTATGAACTATGTTATGGTGATTATTACAAAATTGAGGTGCACTCACATCCACGACTATGAACTAGATTGTCTTAACAAGAACTTAATTTTTGTTTATGGAGAATTAAGTTCTAAAAAAGTTCAAGTAATCACTTACTTTTTTTTAGGGTACTTTTTTTTAGGGTAGCATAGACCAATCTTGATTTGAGTAGATGTTAACCATCATCATAAAAATAATCAATTTAATTTTTTTTATAAAAAAATTGTTTTTTATAAAAAATAAATAAATAAATTATTTTATTAAAATTAAAAAAAAATTGGCAAAATCTTAGAGTAAGGTTCTTGAAGTTACTTCGGACATGGACACCACCTCAACCTTTATCTACAAAGTCAAAGTTCAATAAACAAAGAATATGACTTGTCAATCACTATATAAAAAGTGGCCTAACATTAAGGATATTGCTTTCTTAAAAAATAAAAATTAAAACATTTTGATATAATAATTTATTTTTTTAATATTTTGAAAAACTTTTAAATATTCTCATGAGAGAAGAGGTGTTGATTCTTTTTAGTGGAAGGATCATATTTGCATTTGAATGAGTGATGTTGATTCGACGGAAAGAAATTGTTTAAAACTCACTAAGGGAGTTGTAGATGATAATGAATAAAATTTGAGATTTAATTTTATAAAAGGTTTGTTTTGGGTCATATGTGGTATTGGTAAGGAAATTAATAGAAGGATAAGTAGAATATTTTAATAATAATTTATTTATCAAATAGTTAATTTTAATATATTATTAGTATTGAAATTAAGAGAAGGATTTATTAGAATATTTTAATAATTTTAATAATGATTTAGTTATTAAATAGTTAATTATAATATATATATATATATAGTATTAGTATCTAAATAAATTAACTAAGTGAAGTGAAGTATAAGTAGAATATTTTAATAATAATTTAGTTATTAAATAGTTAACTATAATATATATATAGTATTCATATTAAAATTAAGAGAAGGATAAGTAGAATATTTTAATAATAATTTAGTTATTAAATAGTTAACTATAATATGTAATATATGTAAATTAAAAATAAGATATGGTCAAATGTGACATATAAAAATTAAAATATCAATTTTTAATAATGAAATAATAACTATATAAAAATATCATTTTTTAATAATGGAATAATAATTTTATTATTATTTACTTACTATATTGTTTCATACATAATAATAATAATAATAATCTATTTTTAAGGTCACCGTTAAGTATGAGACTCCTTGTTTGTGGGACAAGGGATTTTCCTTCGCCCAATGATTTGACTGGTAAAGTCTACGAAGGTATACTATATTGTTTCATACATATATCAGAGTAGTCTCTTCAAGTATCATAATAAATGTCTTTCTTCTTCAAACTTAAGTAGTCATTATAGGGATCAATTCCTTGCTTGAAGCTTACATATCCATTAAAGAGACTCATTCCTTTCTTCTTTAAGATTCCATAGTCATTATAAGAATCTATTCCCTTCTTCTTTAGGCTTATGTAGCCATTATATCCTTCTATCTCCAACCATAATTTTTTGTTGAGTCTACACATGGCACCTCACAAAAAATAGTGAAGCGAAGTGAAGACATCTCACACACATATTTATAAATGTAGCTTTTCCAACAACAACAACAATAATTTTTTTTAGTTGTTATCTATAGACTAACTAATTTTATAGACTAACCAAGAATGTACTAATTTTGCAAAGTAACAGTTCCAAAATGGCATCTTCATCAAGCAAGCCACCATTAGCAAGCCACCATTAGGCTCAACCACATCTGCACTAGAACCTCTCTCCGAGAATCAAGGTTTTAATTATATTCATTCATTCAATATTATTGCATGCAAGTCTATTTCCAAAGTTAATTTCACACTGAAAGAATATTTCTTGAACACTAAGTACAACATTCTTCAAGTCGAGATAATGAAACTAGAAAATCGTTCAAGGAAGACTCCATCATCACAGAATGTGATAATATTTTTGACATAGACAAACACCATTGTTGCATATCTTCATGTGCTTAATCCATATTTGATACAATGTATTCAATATAAGAGCTTATAACCCTGGCAAACTCTAGTTACAACAACCATATATTAAATTATTTGAAAAGTATCATGAATCACTCCTCCCACCAATTTACCACAACTCAACCAACTTCATTTTTTATTTTTTAATATAATCTAAATAAAAACCTTCAAGAAACAATCTACCATACAATTTTAAACAAAATATTATACAATGTGTTAAAGAATATTCTAAAACAAGCATTCTATACCATGGTACAATGTTTGCAGCTTTTGGGCTATTGCGCTAAAGCCTTCCATCGTTATTATAATATATTATGTATTTTCCTTAAATGGAGAACAACAAAACCACTGATATAATTAGAACGAAATAAATTAATAATTAAAAATGCTTATGAAGCATAACATCTTTTTAGTTTCTCATTTCTTTAATAATATTTTTTAAAATATCATTTTTGTATTTAAGTTTTTGTGAAGGTTTGTAGCTTTTTTTTTTGTAGAGAAACTTATCCATTATATTAAAAATAGTATAATCCGTTTACAATTTTAGTACTTCACTGTAGAAGGTTGTCTGAGTACAATCAAAATTCAAAAAAAGAAGCAGACTTATAAATGTCTTGTCTCATATGACTCCTTAGAGGCATGCTGCCAGATATCTATATCTTCACTATTACAAAAAAAAATTCCCACAGAGAGGGATATATCCATCAAAACATAACCACAAAAAGCTGACTCAAAGGAGGAATCCAAAGTCAATATAGATTTAGAAAGTGAGTAAGACCCTCTTGGCCATCCTCCCAATACAGATTGAGAAAGTAAGTGCCTTTTTTGAAAGGCTGTCAGCTACCTTGTTTTCTTCTCTATAAATGTGAGCAAATGATAGAGTTCTAAAGAGAGGGATGATTTCAGATATTCTTTCCTTCCAACTGTACAGATTAGCCACCATGATGGATCCCTTTCCATTAAGCTAGTCAATAACAATCTTAGAGTTCCCCAACACAAATAAGTCAAAAACATAAAGACTTGAGGCAAGGATTAGAGTTGCCCAAGCTCCTAGAAGCTCAGCCCTGGAGTTTGTACTTCTTCCACAGTTTAAGGTCTATCTATATTCTGTGTGGTCATCAATCCTTATGACTCTACTAGCTCCACAAAGAGTGTTGTTCTGTTGGGCCGCTCCATCAAACCAAGCGAGAGCTTTGTCCACTGGAATCATAGTAGTCGGTCTCCTAGCTTTAGGGAAGTTTTGTATTTTTCCCACCGATCCTACACCACCTAAAACAAGATATAATATTATCTGCATAGAAGGTGATCTATCCTAAAAAATAGAGGTATTTTTGTCCAACCAAATGTTCCAGCAAATGAAGGCTGGAAGAGTTTGATGTTTATAATTCTGTGAAAACCATTTTTGTAATCAATCATTAACAGAAGTGCCATTCCATCCATGATTGAAATTTAGATATTTTTTCACTTCCTCCCAGACTGTAATGGTGAATGGGCAGTTAACAAAAATATGATTGTTTGTCTCTCCCTTTACTCTGCACAAATAACACAATCCAGGCCCCTTCCATCCTCTTTTCTGCAATTGTTCCCATGTTAAGACTTTGTTTTCACCTAATAACCAGATAAAGAGTTTTATTTTCATAGGGCAGTCCCAAGTCCATAATTTCCTCCTCCATCCCCCTATCTTAATTCTCCAAATTTTGTTTGACAGAGCTTCATAGACATTTTTAACTAAAATTTGGCTCGATGAGTCACCTCCATTCCATATTAGTTCATCTGATCTGTCCATTAATAATATCCTTGAGTCTATCAGTTTTCTTCTGTAAGAATCCCATTCCATTTCAAGGTCCCCTTCTAGTCCCAGCTCGAAGCTACAAAGCCAGTTTTTCCCCAACATTCCTTGCACCTTAGGCCGACTTGCCTGGAATAAAAGGTGTATGTTCTTATAATTAAGAAAATTAATCAGCTCCTGTGAAAGATAAGATTCATGTCCCAAACCTATTATTGCATCTCTCCCAATTGAAATTGAGTGGCCCGAACCTGGCTTCCAAGCCAACCATTGAATAATCACAGGAAGAGTATTACGAATGTTTTTCCAAGACTAAGATCCAAAATTAGAGAAATATTCCATCGAATGGAGCCATTACAAGACATAGTCGTGCAAAATGTATTTTTCTTTGATCACTCTTTTCCATAAACTTGACTTCATCAAGGCCCTCCATAAGGTGTTTGATGTTAAGGCCCTGTAAAAAAAATATATTCCGGAGACCCCATCCTCCATAAAGCTTCAGTTTAGAAATAGAAATCCATCTACACAAATGATAACCATTCTTTTTTTTGTTCCCTGACCACAAAAAAGAAAACTCAACTTGCGGAGTTTATTAAGAGTTTCCATTGAAAAGTGAGCTAGGGTCAGCCAGTAAGCCGGGAGGCTCTCTAAAACAACTTTGATTAAAACAAAGCGCCCCTCCAAGGAGAGCCACTTATTACACCAATGGTTAATCATGTACTCAAACTTATCGATAAGCCACTGCCAGTCCTCCGATTTGTAACAATATGGCTTCATCAAATACCCCAAGTATTTGAATCCTACTGCTAAATCTTTATAAGAGAAATGTAATAAATCTTTTAAAGACTGTAAAAAATCTGGATCAACACCAACATAAATAAACACATACTTTTGAACATTGATGACCAAACCTGATGCCCGACTGAAGACAATAAGTATGTCTCGAATTTTTTCCCATTCTGCGAGAGAATCTTTAGTCATAATAATAATATCATCAACAAATAAAAGATGCAGGACCTTTACCAGTCTCGAAACCTTGATCCCCGATAGCATACCATCAACTTGTGCCTTATTTAAAGAGAGACTGAGAGACTCCATAACCAAATTGAAGAGTAATGGAGACAGCGGACAACCCTATTTAAGGCCCCTATTGCTCTTGAAGAAAGTGGATGCCTCTCCATTAATCAAAATAACATATGACGTAGAAGTGACACAAGCCATAATCCAAGTAGTTGTAGGCAAGCCAAAACCACTTTGGAGGAAAATTAATCTTAGAAAATCCCAATTGGTACAGTCATAGGATTTTTTTAAATCAAGTTTCAGAATTATGGCTTGAAGCTTTTTATTTTTAATGCTTTGAAGACACTCCTTAGTAGTGCCAATTGTATCCAGAATTTGCCTTCCTTTGAGAAAACACATATGTTCTTTAGAGAGAGCTCAAGACAGTATTGGCTTGATTCTCATTGCTATGACTTTAGCTATGATCTTATAGCATAAGTTACAAAGCACAATGGGTCAAAAATCACTGAAGGTAGTTGGTCCATTAACTTTGGGGATCAAGGCTAGAAAAGTAGATTTAATTGAGTTGATGACCTCTCCTCTTACTCTTGAATCCTCAACCATTTTTAGTAAATCCTGACCAGCCAGTTCAAAAAACTTAAATACAAATTCAACTATCCAACCATCAGGGTCGGGGATTTTCTCTCTGGAAAAACCCCTTAGAATCTCAAAGATTTCCTCCTTTGAAACCGCCTCTTCTAGAGTATGAACATATTTCGCGGTCACAATGTTTGAAAAAATCCTAACCGAATTGATCTGATCTTCCATAACATTCTAACTTGTTTCACTAAAAAAATACTTGAAATAATTAATAGCTTCACCCCTAATGGATTTTTGTCCCGAATGTGTGGCCCCATTTTGATCCTTAACCTCCCAAATATGTTTTTTATTTATTCTATAACTTGCGAAGCGATGAAATAACTTTGTATTCTTATTGTCACTTTTTATCCATATCGCCCTGCTCTTTTGCCGCCACATTTCTTCCTCTCACAATAATAATTTCTTCCTATCATCTTCAAGAGTGCATAGAGATTGTGTCAAAACATCAGAATAATAATCACGCATCGCCTATTTGTAGTTTTCATCAATGGCCTCTTCAATTTTAACCAGTTCTAATTGATCTCAATGTTGCTTCTCCCTGGCCCAATGCTTTACTCGAGTTTTCAAAAGAGAAATCTTACAAACTAGACTCATTTGTGCTCCTGTGATTAGAAGAATATGCAGGTCACTCCAGACATCTCGAACCATCCCATCAAAGGAGTCATCTTTCATCCAAACCAGATTTAATTTAAATGGGTAAGCTTCCGCCGGAATCCCAACTCCAAACTCTAGAAATATTGGAGCATGATCAAACAAGTATGGAAACTCAGCCCAAGATCTATACCTCAGTGTGGATGCAATGAGATCCTCTGCAAGATAAAAACGATCAAGTCTTTTTTCTATACTTTTATTACCAGCTCTCGCATTTCACCACGTAGGAACAATCTCAGCAGGCATTATATCCACAAATCCGTTCTTTACAAAAAGAGCTTTAAAATACCCCACCAAAGAGTCAATGTGTGTTGAATGCCCCCATACCTCCTCAACCGAGTTCGAAAAATTTAAATAACCCAAAATAATTAAGTATTTATGCACTAATAAATCAGAACCATCGAAAGAGTCCTAGAATACTTTGCGATCCTGACAGGGTCCATAAACATTTAGAAGTGTAATCTTTATGTTGTCCATAAGAGATATGTCTGACAAAAGAATACCACCACTAGTAAGAAAAGGATCAAGATTAAAATAGATTGGATCCCAAGACATCATAATTCCACCAGAAGAACCCACAACACTAACAACACAAACCATCCAGTCAGGTCTTAACTTATTCAAAAATATTCTAGCCTTTTCTGCTACAACCAACGTTTCTTGAAGGAAGATAATGTTGAGATTTTTTTTGTTCATAAGTCTACGAAGGGAGGCCACTTTCAGGGGTCCTCCTACCCCTCTAATATTTAGAGATAAAAGGATCATGATTTTTCCCATGCCAGGGATTTCAATCCTCTAAGCACCCCTATATTAGTAATAGCAGGTGTAGAATCTAGACGAGAAGTGTTAGCCCCTGCCTTTCGGCGAGCACTTCTAGTTTTGATAGGTGAAACTTCAAACCCCAAACCCTATGACAATGCAGGATCAGGAACAACATTCTCCCCACCCCCATGAGAACTCCTAGATATCTCTTGGGCTGACTAACTATCCACCAGAATTTTTCCCAAGAAAGTTGGGATACAGATAGGATTATAAGTTTTAACCAGAGTAGGAGCCAAATCAGTAATCATCCTATCTAAAACAGAATCTGTAAAAGATGACTCACTATAACCTGGATCACAAACATCAACATTCTTAGAGCCTGACAACTAAAAGGAATTCGGAGAAACCCTATGAGAGACCCCAACTGGACTCATAGTTCTTTCTCCTTCCAAAACATTGATCTCAGAATCTAAAAGAGACTTTTCAGGGTCCTGACCCTTCTTCAAGGATTGTTCAGGAAATAATATGGAATTTAAAAGATCCCTCTCCCACACAAATAAGGATAAATAAAGATTAGGGCAGTATTGTTTCAACTTACCAGCAAAAGAAGTATCCAACACTTAAGGATTGTCCTCTTAGAAGAGTCCCGGGTAGTCCAAGGTATCCAACGCTTCATCAAACTGAGTGACATGGTATGATGGTAATTCCTCCATAGAATCTTCATCATCTAAGGAACCATAAATATTAGTGCACTCCTTCCTTAATTGACCAGTCTGCCTGCATAAGGTACATCGGAATGGTATCCCCAGATAGTCCAAACATTGTATGAATACAACACCTAGCCACTCAATATCCAGAACTTCCATTAACCCAGCATGAACATCTACTTCGACAAGAATCTTTTCCATCCTTTTATCAACCAACTTCAAGGTTACTTTATCTATGCGTAAAAAATGACCAATGGAGTTCCCAACAGCCTCCAATGCTTTAGTATTCCATAAATGTAAAGGTAGACTGGGAAGTAGCACCCACATGTGTCTAAAACTAAAATATTCAATCACAGGGTTAAAACTGAGCTACCACCTTTTAAGAATTAAGCTACCTCCATCAAAACCCTAGAACTTTGAAAGCACCAATTCAGAATCCTCAGGATTCTTAAACATAAAACCCATCCAACCTCTCGGCAGCGAAAGAATCTTAGGCATATATCCTAATAAAGGCTTCTAAAACTTTGCACCCACTCATTAATAGATGACGAGCAATGAGAGAGGTAGGCTAGTCTCCCAACTAAGGCGCATAACACCAAGTTGCAAGACTCCTCTAATCCTATATCCATTCCCATTACTTTAGATTCTCAATCAAAACCTTGCTTAATGACTAATTCCTTGGCACTATTTGTCATTATTTCTTTATCTCCTATCTCAAAAAATTGTACCATATCATGTTCGTATAAATTTACTAGTGTCGTTAGTATGACTACACTTTCTAGTTGACTAATCTATACTTACATTTGTTTAATTTTTATTACCTTTTTTATCTACTTAATTGATGAATTTTAATCTAAAACATTAACATGTTAGGAATGGAACATTCTCAAATTCTCCTTCATCATTGCCATCCTAACTTAGTCTTCTCTTATGTTTTTGGTTTGATGTTTGATAAAAAACATTCTCTCCAATCTTTAAATTTTACTATATTCAAAGTCAATTTGTTTTTTTGTTTTTTTCCTTTAAATGTGTTACATGATCTTTTTTTTTTTTTTTTAATTAAAGAGATTGTATTACCTTAAAGAAACATCATGTCATCACATTGTTCAAAGTTTGTTGCATATTCTATCACATGCATGGAAACCAGAACATGTGGCCTGCAAGAAAGTATAGACGTGGCTATTGCCAGAAACCAAGACATGGTTATTGCCAGAAACCAAGGTTTTAACGAAAAAAAAAAATTGATTGTAATTGATTCCTCTAGAAAAAAATGAAAGCAAAACTAGAGGTGTGGTGAACCCGAGCATCCTTCATTGTTGTAAGTGAAATGAACAGCTGGTTGCAAATCGAACAATGCTTCTGAGTCGGTGCACTGGACAGGGAGTCGAGAAGGATGTCCATGCAATTGTTGAGGATGCTCTGATTACGGAGTTGATCCTCCAGTTTCTGATGCATGTCGAAGATCAGTTGAAGGTGGTCATCTGAAAAACTGTGTGGTTTGAGCAAGGGTTGCTCAGTGCTCCTAACCATTTCCTCATGAGGTATTTTTGTTGCATCAAAATTTGTTGGTGGGGTCTCTTCCATGGCCAAATCGCGGGTGGCATTCTGTGCTATCCAATATTTCAACCAACTGAGGGGAATTTATTCCTCAACCACACAACCTCTTGGCTCCATTGTGGGGTGAGAAGGGGAGCTGGTGATGTTGAAGGGCTCTGGTGAAGCTTCAACAATTTTCAACCTGTAAGGAGGAATTTCTTCCTCAATTGGACAACTCCCTGAATCGAGCATGGTGTTGGAGAGGTGAGGAGGTGACTTCGAGACACTGAGAGGAGGCTAGGGAATATCAAACTAATTTTGGTCGGTGCAGGAGGGGATAGCAGAGTTGGTAGGCAAAATAGAGGGTAGCAAGGGGTCTGGGTGATTGCGTCGGGCTATGAATTTTTAATAATTCGGCCCTCATTTGGGATTTCCTCACTCTCTGACATGGTGGAGTTACAACGGGGATGGGGGAAGAGAGGCAAACCAGGAATCCAGTATAGCGAAGAGAAAGCTAGGGGCATGGTACAGGTGAGGAATAGACTGAAAATGGACACCAGCAGGGGGAGGGAAGCCTCTGGAAAGAGAACAGAGTGTCTGCGACAAGGAGGCTTGGAATTCCAAAAGAAAATGAGAGCCAAAGGAAAATGTGAAATGGGAGAATGTCTGTGAGATATTAACTTCATATAAACCATTGAAGTGACTGATAGTAGCGTTGTGAAGACAGAGGTGATGCCAAGAAAATGCATTGTACCTTCTCGAGTGCTTTGTAACTGGTTCATGCTGAGATCCATGAAATTTTCCTTACCACACTAACGGACTAACATCACTGCAGCATGAAGGCTAGTCATGTTGAGCAGGCTGGATGTGTGATCCATATGGATTTCAGTGGCCTCCCACCTATTCCAACTGGTTCATTTTGGCAGTTTTTCAGTTTGGCATTTTTTTCCTAGTTTTTGGGTCCCAGACTTCTGGGGCGGTTTTGAGGCCCTAAACAACGTTTTCAGGGCTCACCATAGTTAGAATAGATATGAAGTCACAATCTAACGACAACATGTGTATTCCTCAGATAGACCTTTCCAACGGGCTCTCGTGAGCCTAAAACGAAGATCGTATGCAAAAGTTATGACACTGGGAAGTTGATGTACTAGCTTACCCCAACGGGGCGCACATGACTTTTGGAGCTTCATCTCCTAGGGTTAGGTTTTTGGATGTCTAGGGTTTTGGAATTCATGATTATTGTAAAAAAGGCCTTCAAAGCCTCATTGTAATCATTTTCTTATGATTGAGCCCATCTGTCACATCTCTTCTCATAGATAAGTCACCACCATTCCAACAAGCTTGTTTTCCGCTGCATTTTACAGTTTCAACTTATTTCCTTATTGAATAAAAACCAATTTTATTGTATCTCTGTTATTCTGTGTTAAAAATCTTTTAGTAATCTGTATTCATTTCATTCTTCTCATAAAATATGGATTAAAGGTATCATAGTGGTATGCTCCTTGTCGTTCTTAATGCATGTCCCCAACGAGGTCATGGTACAAAGAATTAGGTCTTGAGCTTGTTTCTCTTGAGGACAAAAGCTCTCGCATGCCCAAGTGACCTCTCATTGAGGGAGAAAATAAATATGATGGGACAGGAGACCCTTTCAAAAAAAATCTTGAGGAATCCCTTACACAACAGAGGAATGAGACGATGGATAGTTTTGCGCAAATCCTTCGGCGGCTATCGACAGGCAACGCATCTTCCTTGAGCGGAGGCGTTGCCCCCTTCAAGGTACAAATCAAATTTAATATTCCTATATTTGAAGGTCAGATAGACACAGATGTTGTAGACAAATGGTTGAATCTACTAGAAAGATATTTTTCTATCCATAACTTTTCGAATAGAGAAAAGATTACTTTTGCACTCCTCAAAGTCATTCCCCGTGTCAAAGATTGGTGGGAAACTTTCTATGAGAAAAAGGAAACAGAGGAACCCTCATTATTTATAGTCGTTTTCACCTGGTGTTAGCACATAAATTTGTCAAAACCTTAAAGGTTTGTGGTTTCTACCTAAGTCTGTATCCTTGCTTGTCCCCCCCCTCCCTTTTTGTAGACCTAATCGTAAGTTTTCCCTCTAGACTTGTAGTTTGTCTTCTGTTTGACTTCATCCTTCGATCAACCTGTTTTCCTTGTCATCCTGTCTAAGAAGTATCGACCCTCAACATTCCTATTTTATTTTTGGCCGATCATTCCTATTTCCATATCTGCCTCTGATATTTTGTTTTCCTGAGCCCTCAACCGACCATTCAAGTAAGCCAAACAGGCTGCATTCATGATAACCAAGCGCAACACCTGAAGAGGTTTGATATGGACTCAAATAAAGTGAGCGAGCAAGATCAATTTTCAATGGCAGAGATCCATCAGATAGATCAGATCGACAACCATCAGGTGATCAGGATCATGCAGTTGCACTAGGTTTAGCATCGAATAGAGGTCCAAAATCACGAGGCTGATCGTAGTCATTGGTACCAGAGGGACGCGTGGCACAGGATCAACGTTTCTCTGACTCGTAGGATGGAGCAGTCAAAGGGAAAATTCATGAGGACTCATGAAACGTGAAGTCGCAAAACCATCTGGGTCATCCATTCTAGATAGGGATGTGGCGCAGGATCCAAACCACGTAGAAAGTCTTTCAAGAAGGCTGAGGTGAGAAGTGTCAATGGCCCGAGGTCCCAAAACGTTGAAATAATATGGGTCGTTCATTTCAAAGGGACGCATGTCATTCGATCCAAGGGATCGTGATTTCGCGACTTGGAGTTTTGAGCACGTCACACATCATGATTTTGCGAAACGCGAAATTGCGACGCGCCTAAAAGTTTGGCCCACAAGCATAGCCCAGGGTCGTATGGAAAGAGAGGCCAAATGGAAATTAGGAACCTGTCAAAGCAGTGGGTGGTTGAGGTCATTCGAGGAGATGATCATGGCCATTAGATTCAAGGAAAATCCAACTATTGATCCAAATGGGTCATTTCGCAGGAGCGAGCATCGGGATTTTTGAAATCAAGGGGAGTGAAAGCTCCCGAAAAAAAAAATCTCGAGTTTTCATATGGATAAACACGAGGTCATGGTCGAAGATCACATGGGGCAAAGGAAAAGGATCTACAAAAATAACCAAAGTGCCCGAGTTGGTCACAGAGAAAGATCCACGCGGCCTCGAGGTGCCAGAATTGACTCAAAGGAGTTGTGAGCTCGCCTGGAGCATTCATGGGTGTCAGGATTCGTCCTGATCCCAATGAAGGTAGTTAATGGAGATGGGTAGGGTAGTTGAAACCACG
Source organism: Picea engelmannii (assembly GCA_009831015.1). Lineage (NCBI taxonomy): Eukaryota > Viridiplantae > Streptophyta > Pinopsida > Pinales > Pinaceae > Picea > Picea engelmannii. The sequence goes on along the minus strand of ML808480.1, from coordinate 131,384 downwards.
TTTCATCACATAAATGGAAAGTACGGAAAATCTATCCATGGAGGGCAGACTGTCAGCCGAAAGTTCCCTTGTCATGAATTTTCCTATGAAGCCCATACCGATCAAATATTGCGTCTGACAAAAGAGTGCAAGTGTAGCCTGACAGAAGAAGATACAGATGCCAAGACTTGAATGCATGACCAGAGTCTGTTTCTGTAGGGAGCAAGTTTCTTTGAGTATTTATACTCAATTTTTATATTTTGTAATGGTCGATGGTAGAGCAAAGCTCTCGTATTGTAAAGTTTTAATGAAGCTTCTGGTTTTCTGGTTATGTATTTGTTTTTGAGACTTATTTTTTAATGAAAGTCAGCTTTCTTACTCCAACTTGTTTGCCTCTGTTACTGAGAGGGCTCATGATGATTGATTCACATGAATTGTTGTGACTGTGTTATGATGGATGTTTGATTGTAATGTTGTTATAATTTCCTTCAGTTTCTCTGAGATTTTAATTTCAAGAAGATCTTGTTTTTTAAGTCTTTCTTCTTTGGGCCGCTAGAAGACCTGATGTCTGCAGCAGACCTCTACACTTTTCTCACCAAATGCTTCCTCCTACTCACCCTTACTACAACCTACTGACTAAATTTAAACTAAGACCTCACCTGCTTGTGCATAACCATCCAGTTTTTTGAGTTAAGACGATATTTTCTTGAGATTGCACCCATTTGACCATATTATAACCAGTTTGTGAAATAAAATTCTGATGGGTATCGAGCTTACCTCTGCTGCAATCCAGAGGTGACTTCTGGTGCTAACAATTCTAACCCCGTTGTCGGGGACGAAATTGAATATTTTCCCTGGGATTGAACGACAAATCTTACTAGTTCTGAAGGTGCATCAGAACTTAGTACATCAAAGATTGCAACTGTGCACCTAGCGACTCCACTATGGTGACTCTATCGATGCGAATCCACTGGTGACTCCACTGTTTCAACTGTGGCTTCTAGAGGTAGACACACGAGGTCCACTCTGCAGTTTCCTTTAGCTACACCTGAAGCCGATCCAGAAAAAAATGTCAGAAAGGGGAAGGCCCTTCGAGAAAGTACTTCTACTTCTGAACCAGGTATTTCTGATGATTTTTACTATCCTCCTTTAGAAACTCCGATATCTGCTTCTCATTCTCTTATTATATTATCTGTTAGAGTTTCATGAAGTTTAAATTTTGGGAGTGTTCCTGATGAGTTTTCCCCTCTGGCTCTGAATTTGGAGAGAGGAACCATTGTCACTCCTCTCTCCCCTAAAGTTGTACCTTGGTCTAGACCCCAGACCTCAGAATATTTTCTCACTCCAGGTTTTATTACTCCTCCTCCTATTAGAGTTATTGATTTTGAAAAAAGGGAATCCTCTTTTCCTTCAATCCCTATAGCCTTTTGTCCAAATCCTTTGTTGTTTCCCTTTCCTTCCGGAAGTTTGGTTCCAGTCTCCCCTGTTCGAACCCCTTCCCCTCCTAGTTCTCCTCCACCTATCATCCCTATGGCAGGTGCCAATCCCCCTAAACATAATGGATGCCATAGTGTCTACAAGATATGCCCCTTTACTCCTACCTCAGCCAATGAATGCTCTCCCTGCTGGAGATTACCTAAAGTATATGCCGAAGTTCATGGGAGAGGAAGACATAATTGTTGAAGAACACCTTGTTGCCTTCTATAGTTATGCAAACAATCTGAATATTGAAAATGAAGATGTATGGATGAGAGTATTTGTCCGAGCCTTGATGGTGAGGTTAGGAAATGGTTTAGGGGATTGGCCCCTAGATCCATTATTGGTATTGAAGCTTTGGATGATGTTTTCTTAAGACAATGGGGGGACAAAAAATAATTTATGTACTATATTATAGAGTTTGGGGCTCTAAAGAAAGAGGAGGGAGAATCTGTCTCTGACTTCTCCAAAAGATTCAACAAGATGTACAATAATATCCCTGCTGAGATAAAGCCTACATAAGCCTCTACCAAGATTACCTATGATAGTGCTTCTGACCCTGACTTATGCCTCCTGTTGAGAGAGAGAAGAGATACTTCCTTGGCTCATATGCAAGATGCAGCTTTGGAAGTAGAGTCTAACGTGTTGGTAGTAAACTGACTCGGGAATAAGGATGATAGGGACATACCGAGGGAAAGATCTGAAGCCTCCACCTCTGGCTCCTATGTTTTTCCCCCTCAAATGGATGAAGTAACCAAGTTACTAAAATCACTTTCAACCAGAATGGAAAGGCTGGAAGTAGAGGGGAAGCAGACATACAAAAATGTCCAAAATGTTGATAATGGAGCCAGCTTCAGAAGACCAAACAATGCCCCTCAAATACTCCAGAGAGAGCCCAGAAACAGAGAAAGGGATGACCATAAAATCAAAAACCCCCTCCAAAATAACCTCGTTGTTGATGAAGAGAGGGAGGAAGAAGAGATTGATCCTGAAATTCATTGTCTTGGATACACCTCCCCATTTCCCCATTTGACTCAATCTGCATACGAGGAATCCCTCATGAATAGTCAAATAAATGAGCTAAGTAAGGGTAAGAATGTCAATAGCAGTCCCAATAAATACAATCTCAGGTCTAAGAAGAAAGAAGGGAAGTCTGACGTCCCTGGTCAGCCTTCCAGAGTGGAGAAGCCTAGAAAAGATGCAGAAAACAACAAAAAAGAAAAGAAAGCTCAAAACCCCTCATCGATACCCAAAGACCCTGTCCCAGAAGTGAGAGAAGTTTTGAAGCCCCTTTCCTCTTTTAGTTTTGAGCATGAAATTCAAAAAATCAGGATCCCTATGCCCCTTTCAGAGCTAATTAAGCACGAATATTTCAAAAAATCCCTTTCCAAGTTGTTGCAGTCTAAGCCATCCTTCCATTCCACAGACTCAATAAATATTCAAGATGAAAATCCATCATTCATCTTAGGTCCTATCGTAGAAGATAGAGATGATTCATCCCCTCCTTTATACACATCGTTGAACATACATGATAAGGTGTTGCATAATTGTCTGATGCACTTAGGGGCATCTCATAATCTCATGCCCAAAACTGTCATGGAAGAACTCAGATTATAAATCACAAAATCCTATCATGATTTATATTCATTTGATTCGAGGAGAGTGCAATGTCTTGGGGTCATCAAAGATTTGGTCATGACCTTGTTTCAGCTGCCCATGAAGAGCGTGGTCATGGATATCATGGTGGCTGATGTTCCCCCCAAGTTTGGCATTCCCTTGTCAAGGTATTGGATAAAAAGACTTGGGGGAACCTTGCAGATGGACCTCACATATGCTACCATTCTAGTGTTCGGGGGGGAGCATAGGAGACTGTACAGAGAAGCTCAATTGGCCTACATTATTAGTGATGAAGCGAATCCCACCAATCATCCCATATTTTCACTTGACACTGATTTGGGATCTAGTCTGTTACAGCTCACTTATGCCCCTGAAGCTCCTCTTGAAATTAGAAAGCAAGGCATTTCTTTTCACAAAATACCTCCTCCAACTACTTCTGTGTGGAAGATGTTCTTCGACCGAGCCTCTTCTAGGGAAGGTGCTGGCGCAGGAGTGGTTTTTGTGTCACCTTGTCAAGAGGCCATACCTTTGTCCTACAAACTAGAATTTGAAGCTACCAAAAATGTGTCATAGTATGAAGCTCTTGTCTTGGGTTTGAGGGCTGCAAAGGACATGGGAATTGAAGAAATATCAGTGTTTGGGGATGCTGAGTTGATTTTCCAGCAGATTAGAAATATTTATCAGGAAAATCACCCTAGGTTAAAGACTTACAGGAATGAGGTGTGGGACCTAGTTGACAATTTCTTCTCATCCTTCAACATTTCATTTATTCCAAGAGAAGAGAATGTCATGGTTGACTCTTTGGTTGTTTCGGCAAGCAATTTCAGAGTCCCTCTGCCACCGAAGCTCATATATGATATAAAAGTAAAATACAAACCCTCCATACCTGACAATGTCAAGCATTGGAAGGTATTTGAGGATGATATTGAGATCAAGAGGTTCCTAGAAGCTGTTAATGAATTTTCTGCATTACACATAGACCAGGATTCTGATTCTCAAAGTAACTCACATGCTGATGTATTTTTAAACAAAATCGCTAATCATCATATTGTGCAGTTGTCGAGCAATCACATTTCGAAGGGACTAGTCCCTTTGGAAAGGATATTTGAAAATAATTATGTGGCAGTGAAATATCAGAGGCCGATTAAGGATGTTGATGTAGCTGAATGAAATATTGGCACAGAGAAGGAACTGAAATTCATCAAGTTATCAAGCATCTTGTCAAGAGAGCAGAGGGCTGAGTATACTGAGCTATTAAATGAATTCGCTGATGTGTTTTCTTGGACCTATGAAGACCTCAGAACATATGACATCCGTGTCATTGAGCATAAGATTCCATTGAAAGAGGAAGCCAAACCATTTAGGAAAAAATTAAGACAGATAAACCTTATGTTGTTGCCTATTATGGAAAGGGAGGTGAAGAAGATTTTGGATGTTCAGATTATTGTCCCTTTGAGATATTCTAAATGGGTGGCCAACCTGGTCCCGATGAGGAAAAAGAGTGGAGAGATTAGACTCTGTGTCGATTTCATAAATTTGAACAGAAGCTCAAAGAAGGATAATTACCCGTTGCCAAAGATGGAACATATATTGCAGAGGGTGACGGGTGCATCCAGGATTTCCATGATTGATGGAGTTTTGGGCTACAATCATATCTTTGTCCTTCCTGAAGACAGAGAAAAGACAACCTTCACCACTCCTTGGGGCACATTCATGTATGCCAAAATTCCCTTTGGATTGATGAATGCAGGAGCAACCTTCCAACGAGCGATGGACATCACATTCATTGGAGAAAGAGATAAAATTGTGGTCATGTATATAGATGACATAATAGTCTTCTCTAAATATGATAAAGAACATTGTCAACATATAATAAACGTCTTCTTGAAATGCATAAGTTTTGTTCTCTCCCTAAATCCCAAGAAGTCTTTATTTTCCATGTAAGAAGGAAAATTGTTGGGACACATTGTATCAGCTGAGAGGGTTAGGATTGATTCAAGTAGAGTAGAATTTATTCAAGCCTTATCACTTCCTATATCTAAGAAATAAGTCCAGTCGTTCTTGGGAAAAAATATTTTTCTAAGAAGGTTTGTTTCAAACTTTGTTGAATTGGTTAAACATATCACAACCATGCTCAGGAAGGGGAACGAAGTAAAATGGACTGTTGAGTCCAGAGAATTATTCAACCAAATCAAGAAGGCATTGATTGAAGCACCTGTGCTTATCAGTCCTGATTACTCCAAGGATTTTTTGATTTTCTCTTTTGCTTCATTTGACACAGTGGCAATTGTTTTACTACAAAATAATGATGCAGGGCTAGAACAACCTATTTCCTTTTTCAACAGAGCATTAAGAGATGTAGAGATCAGATATGACATCATGGAGAAGCAGGCCTATGCCTTGGTGAAAGCTCTAAAAGACTTCAAATTCTATGTTTTACATTTGAAAATCATTGCATATGTTCCTTCAGCTTCTGTGAAGGACATTCTCATTCAACCTGACATAGATGGGAGAAGGAGCAAGTGGATTGCCAAAATCCTTGAATTTGATTTGGAAATAAAACCCACCAAACAAGTTGAAGGCCAAGGTTTAGCCAAGTTGTTCGTTGAATCTAATTGTAAATCTTTGGAGGTTAACTTAATCAACACTTTCTCAGAGAATCATCAGGCTAAAGTGCCTGATAAAAACCCTCAGGACAACCCTCCATTGGCAGAATGCCCCTGCTATCAAGACATTATATATTTTTTGCAAGAGTTGCGACCTCCAAATGCTATGGGAAGAAGTAAGGAAAGACCTTTAAAGATCAAAGCAATTAGGTATTTCCTTATTGACCAGGTTCTATATTGGAAAGACCCTCTAGGAGTGATTTTGAGATGTTTGGACCCATAAGAGGCCCAGAAAATTATATTTGATTTCCATGACAGCCTCTATGGGGGACATCACTTCTGGAAAACCACTACCTACAAAATTTTCAGGGCTAGGTAATACTAGCCTACTCTATTCACTAATGTCTGTGCAAAAATCAGGTCTTGCATCAAATGTCAGAAATTCTCTGGGAAGCATTAGCTCAAGTCTTTGCCATTAAAGCTCATGGTGGCCTCAACAACCTTCCAACAATGGGGTCTATACTTCATTGGGGAAATTCACCCTGCATCAAGCGGTCAACACAGATGGATCCTGACTACCACAGACTATTTTACTAAGTGGATAGAAGCTATCCCCACAAGGAGTGCTTCTCATAAGGTGATCATTGGTTTTCTGGAAGATATTATAGCAAGATGTGGTTGTCCAAGCATGATTATCACTAACAACGCTGCATTTTTCAAGGCCGAGCCATTGATCCAATTATGTGAATAGTTCGAGATCAAATTGATTCACTCTACCCCCTATTATCCCTAAGGAAATGGATTAGCAGAGTCCTGTAACAAAAGACTTATAAATATTATCAAAAGACTATTGGAGGACAACAAGAAAGCATGGGATTTGAAGCTCAAATTTTATTTGTGGGCTGATAGAGTGACAACAAAGAGGTCCCTAGGAATCTCTCCTTTCTAACTTTTGTATGGGACTGAAGCGGTTTTTCCTTCTCATCTTTCCCTACCTGTGGCACAATTCTTCCAAGACTACCATGAAGGTCTTGATGACATGATCAGGAGGATACATCAAATGGTAGAAGTGCAGCAGACTAGAGAGAAGGTGATGGACAGAGCACATGATCGTCAGAAGAAAATCAAGAAAGCCTTTGATAGGAAAATTAGTCAAGAGGATTTCCTACCGGGAGATCTAGTACTCAAATGGGATGCTCCCAGACAAGACAAGGGAAAACATGGTAAATTTGAATCCCTTTGGCTCTGTCCTTTCCATATTTCTGAGGCATTTCCAAACAACACTTACTAGCTGCAGAATTTAGAGGGGGACAAAGTTTTTGGTGGCCCTATAAATGGTCACTTCATGAAAAAAAAAATTGTTTAAAGATGCTATCGGCATCCCACCATTGTAAATATCATTTATGTTTTATTTTTATTTTTTTTATAGGAGACTCCACAACCCAACACTAAGGAACTAAAGTCGCAAAAAGAGTTCTTAGAGCCTCGCAGGGAGGAATCTATCCCCCATGGAGCCTAATGTTAGCACATAAATTTGTCAAAACATTAAAGGTTTGTGGTTTCTACCTAAGTCTATATCCTTGCCTGTCCCTCCCCCTTTTTGCAGACCTGATCGTCAGTTTTCCCTCTGGACTTGTAGCTTGTATTTTTCTTGCCTTCATCCTTCGATCGACCTATTTTCCTTGTCGACCTGTCTAAGAAGTATCGACCCTCAACATTCCTATTTTCTTTTTGGATGATCATTCCTATTTTCATCTCTACCTATGATCTTTTGTTTTCCCAAGCCCTCATTTGGTCATTCAAATAAGCCAAACAGGCCGCATTCGTGATAACCAGGTACAACACTTGAAGCGATCTTATATGGACTCAAATCAAGTGAGCGAAAAAGATCATTTTTCAACGACTAAGATCCATCAGATAGATCAAATCGACGGCCATCGGGTGATTAGGATCATGCAGTTGCACCAGGTTTAGCGTCAAACATAGGTCTGAAATCACAAGGTTGATCTTAGTCGTTGGTACCGGAGGGACGCATCGTTCAGGATCAGTGTTTCGCTGACTTTCAAGATGGAGCAGTCAAAGGGCTGAGTCATGAGGACTCGTGAAATGTGAAGTCACAAAACCATCTGGGCCATCCATTCTAGAGCAACACGTGGGGTAGGATCTAAACCGCGTAGAAAGTCTTTCTAGAAGGCTGAGGTGAGAAGTGTCGATGGCTCGAGGTCCCGAAACGCTGAAATAATCTGGGTCGTTCATTTCAAAGAGACGTGTTTCATCCGATCCAAGGGATCATGATTTCACAACTTGGAGTTTTGAGCACGAAGCACATCATGAGTACATGAAATGTGAAACTGCAATGTGCCTAAGAGTTTGGCCCACGATCATAGCCCAGGGTCGTATGGAAAGTGAGGCCAAATGGAAACTAGGCGCTTGTCGAAGCAGTGGGTGGCTGAGGCTATTCAAGGAAATGATCATGGCTATCAAATTTGAGGCAAATATAACCGTTGATCCAAATGGGCCATTTCGTAGGAGCGAGCATCGAGATTTTTGAAATCAAGGTGAGTGAAATCTCCTGAAATAAGAAATCCCAAGTTTTCATATGGATAAGCACATGGTCATGGCCCCTGATCGCATGGGGCAAAGGAAAAGGAGATGCACAAAGAACCAAAGTGCCCGATTTGGTCACAGAGAAATATCTGTGTGGCCTCGAGGTGCCAGAATTGACTCGAATGAGTTGTTAGCTCACCTAGAGCATTCATGGTTGTCAAGCTTCATCCTGATCCCAATGAAGGTAGTTAATGGAGATGGGTAGGGTAGTTGAAACCTAGTTTCATCACATAAATGGAAAGTATAGAAAATCTAGCCGTGGAGGGTAGATTGTCAACCGAAAATTCCCTTGTCATGAATTTTCCTATGAAGCCCATACTAATCAGATCTTGTGTCTGACAGAAGAGTTCAAGTGCAGCCTGACAAAAGAAGATGCAGACGCCAAGCCTTGAATGCATGACCAGAGTGTGTTTATGTAGGGAGAAAGTTTCTTTGAGTATTTATACTCAGTTTTTATATTTTTTAATGGTCGTTGGTAGAGAAAAGCTCCCGCGTTGTAAAGTTTTAATGAATCTTTTGGTTTTCTGGTTATGTATTTGTTTTTGAGACTTCTTGTTTAATGAAATTCAACTTTCTTACTCCATCTTGTTTTCCTCTGTTACTAAGAGGGCTCATGATGAATGATTCACATGAATTTTTGTGACTGTGTTATGATGGATGTTTGATCGTAATGTTGTTATAATTTCCTTCAGTTTCTTAGAGATTTTAATTTCAAGAAGATCTTGTTTTTTAAGTCTTTCTTCTTTGGGCTGCTAGAAGACCTAATGTCTACAAAAAACCTCTACACTTTTCTCACCAAATTCTTCCTTCTACTCACCCTTACTACAACCTACTGACTGAATTTAAACTAAGACCTCACCTTCTTGTGCATACCCATCCAGTTTTCTGAGTTAAGATGATATTTTCTTGAGATTACACCCATTTGACCATATTATAACCAATTTGTGACATAAAATTCTGATGGGTATCGGGCTTACCTCTACCGCAATTCAAAGGTGACTTCTGGTGCTAACACCTGGGAATCCTTCGGGGATTCTATTAAGGAACAATACTACCCTGTCGGAAGTTATGATGACTTGTATACAAAATGGACCACATTGCGACAAGAAAGAGACCAAGAAGTGCCAGAGTTCACAAATATGTTCCATACCTTGCGCACCAAGTTGGGTATCAAATATTCTAAGCAACATTCGGTGCTCTGCATAGATACATCTAGACCAAAATGGAATTTCTGGACATCTCGTCCTTGGGCACAACCTATCGATATGTCGTCAAAATTGAGAGAAGCTCAAACAAAAGACGTGGAAGTTTGGGCCTGGGAACCCCTTGCAGAAAATGCCAGGAAAGGGCAACCCCAACCTGCACAACAAAGGACAGAGAAAATATGGATAGCATCAGGAAAACCAATCCAAGCCGTAAGCAAAGGACATTGGAAAGACAAGGAAAGATACCAGGAATTGGTGCAACTTGCATAAGAGCCATTAGCATAACATTGTTGATTGCCACTCAAATTAGTCATTGGTGGCTAAAGTGAAATCCTCTGAATCAGATGCAGGTTCCGACTCTGAGTTAGAACCAGAAAGGGGGAGGCATATTATTTACGCAAAACCCAGTGCCACCATTACTACCACCAAGCTCCATCCTGGTGAACCAGACAAGCCAGAAGAAGGCAAGCTCCTTTTCCATTCATAGATGTGGGTAAAAGGCACCCCGCTGCACTTCATTGTTGATAGTGATAGCCAGAAGAACCTCATCTTAGTAGAGGTCCTCAAGCGGTTAGCCTTGTTGAAAACACTGCACCCACAACACTACACCATTGGATGGATCCATCAAGGAAGCAATCTTTGTGTCAACCAACAGTGTCGACTGTCATACAACATCAAGCCCTTCAAATACGAGGTATTGTGTGATGTTACTCCTCTCAAAGTTTGTAATGTTCTTTTGGGCCAACCTTATTTATGGAAACATCATGATGTATATGAGTCTAGGCCTCGTAGTGTTATTATTACTTTGAATATGAAATTGTACATGATACCCGAGGCAATCCCACCTAGTGTTATTTCCTTGATCTCTGCCAAGCAATGTAGGAAGGTAATCTCTCAGACTGGGAAATTTGACTTCTTTGTGATTCTCTCTTAGAGTGAGCAAAAGATTGCAGCCACATCCAAGGCCTCCGCGATCGATCTCTCCACACAACAAAAGCAAGTGGATAAGGTCATGGAAGAATACTCAGATATCTTGTCCTCACCTACTGGGGTACCTCTACACTTCCAGGTCAGTCATCCCATCGATCTAACCCTCGACGCACCACTACCCAATGGGCCAGTCTATCGCCACTCTCTATTAGAAAATGAGAAGATCAAGAGGCATATCCAAGAACTTCTCCACAAGGGGAACATCCATCCTATATCATCACCTTGTGGGAGCCCAATCATGTTGGTGCAGAAGAAAGACAAGACCTAGAGACTCTGCATTGATTACTGGGCCCTGAATAAAATCACATTACAAAACCGACACCCAATTCCCAGAATCGAAAACCTCCTTGATCAGATCATGGGGGACAAATAATTCAGTAATATTGATCTGAAGTCTAGATACCACCAGGTCCTAATAGAATAGACAGATGTATGGAAGACCACCTTCAAGTCAAAAGAATGTCTTTTCGAATGGCTGGTCATGCCCTTCGGTTTGAAAAATGCTCCAGCAACTTTCATGAGGATGATGGAAAATATCCTATGACCTTTCACCAATACTTTTGTAATGGTGTATCTGCATGACATCCTCATCTACAACAAGACTTGGGAAGAACAATTGCAACATATTCAGTAGATTTTTCACACCCTGCGACAACACAAGCTATATGCCAACTTGGAAAAATGCTACTTCAGCATGGACAATGTCCATTACCTAGGCTACATCATTGATCAACATGGGGTTCATGTGGATCTAGCCAAGATATAGGTCATCAGTGACTGGCTAGCCCCAACCACACTCACTGAACTTCGAAGCTTCTTGGGCCTTTCCAATTTCTATCGTAATTTTGTGTTGGGATTCTCTCATATCACATGGGCCCTTAGCTAAGTAACCAAGGGTGGAGGTAAGGAAAACTTTGTGTGGGGCATGTCGCAACAACAAGATTTCGATGATTTGAAGTAGGGCTTGTGCTCATCCCCAATACTTTCATTACCGAACCTGCAAAAACCCTTTGAGATCAATACAGATTATTCAAACTATGTTGTGGGCGTCGTTCTCACTCAACACAGACAACCTATGGCATATCATAGTGAGACACTATCAGATATTGTTCATAAGTACCCTACTTACGACAAAAAAATCTACTCCATTGTGCAAGCCTGTCGCCAGCGGAGACATTACATTCTTGGGAAGGAGATAGTCATCCACACTAATTATAGACCACTATAGTTCATGCAAACATAAGGAAAATTACAGAATGACCGCTATCAGAAGTGGTCCACATACTTGCTGCAATTCCACCTCAACATCAAGTATAAAATAGGAAGTACCAACTGAGTTGTTGATTGCCTCAGTCGACCTCGAGTCGTGGCACTCACCACGAAGCTAGAATCTTGTGCCCATGAGACCTCTGAATGGCCCCACCTATATGAGACAGACCCTGAATTCGCCACCACCTACCAAATGTTGGGTGAAAAATCAGTTGTCTCTAATTTCCATCTTCAGGATGGGTTGTTGTGTCATTTGGGCCATCTCTGTGTTCCATCAAGTGAGCGATTGAAGTTGATTTGGGAAACTCACTACAGTCGAGTGGCAGGACACTTCGGCATCGAAAAGATAGTGGCAGTGTTGTAGAAACATTTCTACTGCCCTAAACTTCGATAGGATGTCTGTTAGTATATCATGTTGAGATTCAACAAGAAGATCCTAGTGAAAATTATACACCTACACTAGGATGGAGCCTCGGGCTATTTTTAGGTGGAAGTCTATTTTTAGATGATGTTTATTTATAGATGGTGAGCAAATTCTATTAATAGATGTATGTCGACTATTATTATCCCTTAATAATAGTTGGACAATAAATATTAGTCTATTCTCAATGAGCACTTGGAAATAGTTAACTGAAGTGGGAAATCAATTAGCTATAGGAAATTTGAGTTCAAAGGTTGACTGGTGGGACATGCAAGTCAAATTAGTTGTAATTGATGGATTCAAAGTTGTAACAAAGTTATATGTGTAGTTATGTGAGTTGTGAAGTAGTTTAACTCAGTTAAGTGAGTTAAGATTAGGTGTACTAGTTGTAATTGAACTTACACTAGTGAGAGATCAGTAAATTAATTATTAATTAATTCACAATCAGTGATCTCACATGCAACTGAAGATTTACCACGGTTCACTACATGCATGTCAGATCCAGTGGAGACCCAGTTGAGATAACAGGTGAAAGGGACAATTTGACTATCAATTGTGAAATTAGTGAGTGAACTCATGCAACCACACACACAGTGGATGTTCCCATGAGGAATGCATAGCCTAGGCAAGAGGAATTCATTCATTGGAGGGATTTCCATTAGCAGGGATTGCGCAGAGGAGGCAGGTTGTCTGGAAGCAGTGAATCGGCACATGAATTTGTCAATTTTTGTATGACACAGTGAGACGATTGTATATTGTACTAAGAGCTCTTGGATTAGAGTTTTGTATGAGATTTTTTCATGATCCATGATATATACATAATATATGATAGTGGGGTTTTTAGCTTTATGCTTTCCCGATAAAACATATGTGTTATGTGTGATTGATCTTTCTTCTCGATATTGCAATTGGAGATTGTGTTTTAAATTCTGCAAGAATATTTGTAGAAGAGATTATGTATTTAACAGTGGCATATAATTGTTAGATCAGGAGAATCTAGGCAATAGATAATTTGTATTAAAAATTCTACATGGTATCAGAGCATAGGAAATTGCAGAAGTTGAATTTGTGATTGGATAGAATTCGAATTTGCAGAAAGACTTTCTTGGTGCTACAGGTGATTCAAGATCAAAATGGATTTCAATGGCTTGAGGTTAGAGTATGCACTCGAGGGAATTTCGAACTACATTGCTTCAAAGGAAAGGATGGAGGCGGTACTCGAAGATAATGTCTTGAAGGAATTCATTGACAAAGATGTTCCTAAGCCAGATGTTGCAGACACTACAAATATTGATGCATGGAAAAAGAAAGTGGCAAAGGCAAGGAGGATCCTGTTGGGGGGAGTACGAGACCACATTGTCTCAAGCCTCCATGGGAAATTCATACCATATGCAATGTGGAATAATTTGACGGATCTATTCCAAAACAACAGCGACCATAGGAAATTGGTGCTCAAAGATAAACTCAGGAAGATCAAGATGGAGAAATGTGACTCCATTCCAAAATATCTCACGAAGTTTTTCCAATGTCGGGATCAACTGGGGAGTGTGGAAATAACAGTTGTTGATGATGATTTGGTGATCTTGGCTCTCCTAGGACTTTCCAAAAATTGGCACTATTAGCAAGACTCTATTAATGGAAGGGAAAAATTACTAGATTGGGAATGACTATGGCCGGATTTGGTGCATGAGGATTTCAGGCGGAACACCAAATATGGCTCTTCATCAAAGCATGGTGATGAAGAGGATTGTTCTTTGGCTTCCAAGGCAAGGAAAGGGAAGGGAAAGAAATTATATTCAAAATCTGAGTCTAAAGGCAAGAAGTTGGATTTGTCCAAAGTGAAGTGTTTTTACTGTCACGAATATGAGCATCTTGCTACTAACTGTCCGCAGAAGAAGAAGAACAAGAAGGTTGTTGGAGCTACAGCTGGTGAGGCCCTTGCCTTGCAATTTGAACTTGACTTCTCCTTGATTTCATGCATGGAGTCAAGTGCATTGGGATTGGTGTGGTATTTGGATAGTGGCACTTCCTTCCACATGATGGGAGATAAGGAGATTTTCAGTGACTTGGAGGAGAGGGATCTCAAAATGCATTAGATATGGGCAACGATGGACGATACAATGTGACTGGAATTGGTACCATTACCTTTTAGAGAGAGTCAGGTAAACCATTTCAATTGAAAGATGGTATGCATGTTCCGGGTCTGAAGAAAAACTTGGTCTCAGTCGCAATGTTGGAGTACAGAGGCTATGACGTTGTTTTCAGCGATGGAAAAGATTTCCTGAGACATAAAAAAATGAGTCAAGTCAAGAAGATAGGGATTCGAGTTAAAAATATCAACAATCTGGAGGTAGATGGTTGGGCTTCCATGATAGGAAAGGAATAAAAAGTTGTGAGCCGGGATGAGGGCGAATTATGGCACAAGCAATTGGGGCATCTTCATCATGGAGACTTGAAAATCATGCAAAAAATATCTACTAGACTTCCAATGGGAATACTTGCTTAGTTATATCAGTGCAAGGGTTGCACCATGGGGAAGTATGTAAAGTCCACCTTTCAAGAAAAGGAGAACCGTGCTTCGGTGATCCTGGAGAGAATTCACACAGATGTTTGTGGACCATTCTCGGTTGCTTCAACAACAAAACATAAGTATTATGTTATTTTTGTTGATGACTTTTCTCGTAAATGTTGGATCTTCTTCATGCAGAAGAAGGATCAAACATTCACAAAGTTCTGTGAGTTTAAAGCATTGGTAGAAAAAGAGTCTCGGAAGCAAGTGAAGGATCTGAGGAGCGATAATGGTGGAGAATACATCTCTAACGAATTCAAATACTTATGTAGCAAAAAAGGAATTCAAAGAGAACTCATAGTGCCTCATAACCCAAATAAAAATGGGGTCGCAGAGAGGAAGAACAAAGCAATCTTGGGTGCAACATGAGCAATGTTTCATGATCAAGGCCTACCAATGCATTTGTGGGCAGAAGCATGCAACACTGCGGTTTATGTGCAAAACCGTTTTCCTCATAGAGTACTTGGCATGAGTACACCTAAAGAAGATTTCACTGGTAAGAAACCTGATGTTTATCATTTTAAGATTTTTGAGTCATCTGTTTATGTGCATGTGACCAAGAACGCCAAGAAGAAGCTAGAGCCGACTGCTAAAGTTGGGATATTTTTGGGGTACACAGAAACACCCCATAATTATCGTGTGTATTTTCCTAACAGTAAGATGAATGTTATGCGACAGGATATAAAATTTGATGAGGGGAAAGCCATGCGGTTGTCACTTGAGAGGGAGCTATACTTGCATGTGGAGGAGGAACTATTGGTTCCCAAAGATGAGTCTCAAGATGTGGATCAGCCACATGAGGAGGTTCATGGAGTGGAGGAAGCCACTCATGCAAACCCATCCATCAGAAATGCAAGAAAGCGCACCACGAAAGATGATAGATTGAGACTATATGTTGCACAGAATGTAGGATCCCCTACTTCACAGCGCAAATAGAGACAGTCTCCTTATCAATTTACTGGATACATGGCTCTCATGAGAAAATGTATTGTGACTAAACCATCTTCCTTTCAGGAAGCAGTGTAGGATCCCACTTGGGTTGATGCAATGGTGGAGGAGTATGAATCCATTGTCGAAAACAGTGCATGGGAAATTGTCCCAAGACCAGTCGACAAATCAGTGCTGATACACTCATGCAAGGAGGACCTTACAAAAGAGTTTGAGATCAAGGATATGGACCTTCTTCATTATTTCCTTGGATTGGAAATATGGCAGTGAGATGGTGAACTTTTTGTGTCTCAAGGAAAGTA